>CAFUXE010001347.1:0-14809 GCA_903364295.1 Serranus cabrilla
ATTAATCTTTAGAACTTTTGCATAAGAAAGAAGACCAACAGGTGAATGTGTTTACTGTATTACCTTTAAAATCTATTACAAATAAATGGAATTCAATTTGTCTGTTTGCAATTATCATGTGCCCACATACTATATATTATTGAATCAAGCATTATATGAATTTCAACCTAGATCAGCCTGACAACCTAAGGAGCTGTATATACTAATATGTATTTGATGTATATTTAATATGCATTAATTGAACACAATGAGTTCATTACATACATCACTAATACATTTAGAAATATGAAGGGTTTGTCACACAGTTTGTCTCTGCCCTCTCATGTATGTTGTCTCCACCATGGTTTGCTGAGCTGCATGGGAACGCTCCAATTGCTCAGAACAGAGTGTGAATTCACACAAAATATATGTTACCATTATTAAATATTACAAAAACAACAAAATGCAAGGTAATCGTAATCATATTCAAACACTGCATTTCACTTTTTCAATAAGAACACTCCATTGTTATGCTTAATGTTGTTGTTTTTTTATTAAAACAAATAAGGTTCAGGAAAAGGTATGCAAGACCCCCAACGCTGAGGGTGCTTTCTCATTCCAGGTAAACTTTAGACTCCACTGAATCTCCCTCTGGATCTTCTTCTGTGATGAAGGGAGAAAAAGACAGGAAAACATTAGACACACTTTGTTAGTGGTGATAATTAACAGCTTTTGCTGCTGATGGTTAACATGATATAACAAGTGAAATTAGTTACTTAGGTATTATGAATCTGTAGAAAGTTGTTTCATGTTTTTTGTTGTCTTTTAGATTCTTTATGTAATTACTGTATACATGTCCAGTGAGTATGAGGTTTTTCCTATTACTGTACATTAAGCTACTCTGTGATATGCATGTGTATGAACACTTTAACCATATGATATGTTTTTATTTACAGTTAGAACTCTAAAATCTGATTTCTCAAACCATATTAATAGTGATGTAAAACCAAAACATTTCATTTTTAATGTATAACATTGCCTTTGTATTCTAGCTAAAACTCCTAATGGATATCTTAGTTTACCTTCCTGCAACTCTAGAATCACACGCCCCAGTGTTATAACATGTTATATAAATGTTAGTCACTTTAAAACACTGCTCATTTTGTAAAGGCCACAGCAGGAAAACCATTTGTTTAAAATTAATACATGGATAATTTGGAAGTTAGGCAGCTAGCACAGCTACGGTGCAAGTGAGCTTTGTTTTCTTGCTATGGCTTCTATAAAATGAGCCGGAGCGAAAGTTATTATATTGCGTTATGACAACTTGACAAGCCAATTCGAAAGTTCGCTATTTTTTTTATCAAAGAGTCTACCAGATTGAGATAATTCACCCTAAAAAAAAAGCCAGTCATTGTTTGTGTACTGCGCGCATGCGCATTCAGTATTTATTGAGGGAGCTGGCAAAGGACGGTTTACGCTATTAAAGTATCTTTGGTCTGGCACAGCCTAGTCGTAAATACAAAAAAAGTAAAAGCCGTCCTAACTTAGAGTGATGGTGATGATATATGACACAGTGTCAGCAGCCCTGGTTTATTTGTCACATTTTGGCAGAGCTAGTATATTTCAAAGAAACATTAGATGAACCCACTGCCCTATCTGAACAATTTAAGCATTGACTCTCATTTTTGTAGGTAATGGAGACATAGTTAGTTTTGACTTTACTGTACAATACACAATAACTTCGGATGTAGTCAGTGGAAAACAAAGCTACAGTCCTCTATCACACACAGGCATGTTTAACCGATTCGTAGCGTTAGTGTATGTCGCTTGTTGAAGATAATATCTTGTCTGTTTTATACTCTCTGACCGATTTTTTTGAAAGCAGGAAGTGGAGAGTTGTTTTCAATCCCATCATACAGTGCAAAGAGTTTCAGAAAAGCCGAATGCACGCCAAGAGCAGAAACTACCACTCCGCACAGTCAGGACAGGACTGAAGGTACATGTAACATTTACATAATTATTAAGGGAAGGCTGGTGACAGCTGTCTTCTATCTTTTGTCTCTGGTTAAATAGAGACAGAGAAATAAAAGCCTAGGTGCTGTTTTTTTGTTCAGTTCGGCAGTTAAATCGAAACTTAGCTATGTGTTAAAATGTAATCCAACCATTAATTGTCGCAATTGTCGTTAAGTTCTTTACGAAAATAAGTATATTATACACGTACGGTGCTGAATACCAGCCTACACATTAAGTCAGTTTATGAACCCAGTTCAAAGTCGGAGCTCGACCAACCAGCGAACCTCTCGCGCCAAACTCCATTCAGAAACTGGCTAATTAATAATAAATACATGACGTGGGTGTTGCTGAACGTTAACAACGCGTACAATTTTATTTGAGATATTACACGAATTGGGAGCATAAGCGTTGTCATTCGGCGGGCCCACAGGTTAAAAGCATTGCATCATTTTAATACAAATCAAGCTTTCTGTTTAAACATTTAAACTTTTGATGAAAGACAGTTTTAAAGCCAGGTACATGCTTTATGTCATTATTATTCTTTTGTTACTTCATGCTATTTAAGCTACGTTCATCGTACAATTAAAAGTGAAACCAAACTGATACCGAAAGTCCAGTTTCCTTTGTGGAGGTGAATCTTCTCGGAACATAGTGCTGTACTTGCAACTTTACTGCCACATCACTGTAAGAATTGACTTTGAGCAATGGTGTCTGCAAGTCTGTCAATTTTTGTCTGTCAATTTTCTTCTCAAAGTCCATTGTGTGCAAGTCTAACTGAGAGACAGGGGTATGTCTGATATTTATCTGAAAGCTGATAACTTCTTGAAAAGAGATTTTAAAGTTCTCTTTCAGTATGTAAACCACTGCTTAAACAATAATATACAGCATGTATGCATTGCATGGTGATGGCAGAATTGATTTCTTTGACCCCAAAGTTACAGAGCTGTTCATTTACATTCAAGACCACCATCATGACTTGTGGCCATGTCTTGTTAAGGGATGTTTTCAAAATCTATTTTAAGACCTCATCAATAAAAATGGCCCAAAAAATCTGAAGTTATACCCCCTGTATGTTGGGCTACATTTCACTTTGTTATGCTTCCATCATTGCAGAGGAAATCTGCATAATCCTCATGCTCACTCTGAGATACTGAAAGAGTCTGTAAAGAAGCTGCATGGGGCAACAAAGTATCTACATAGATAAGTTGTGCAAAAATAATTTTATTCCAGATAAATATGATTTGACTGTTTTAGATGAGCGACTAGATTCAGTTTGGTGGTAGCTGCTGTATCCTGTCCGTCTAATCTGTGTGAATACTAGAATTAATTCTATCCTCTTCTACTGAAATATGGTTTCTTTTACTTTCTTTTTTTTTGTTCAGACATGACAGTAGAGTTGACTGTCCTCTTTTCCTTTAATGCCAGAGTCTGAACACAGGGATGGCTCCACGGATGGATGATGTGATGCGTCTGTGCTGTGAAATATCAGCTCATGATCAGATCAAGGTGGCGGTGAAAAACTCCACCAAAGGAGCGATGGTGGCGGGAGGAACTGCCTTTGTAGGAGGGCTGCTCGGTGGACCTCCAGGGATCGCTGTTGGTAAGAATAAATGCTCAGACAAAAACTACTGAGCTCTGTGTTCCTGAAGTAGACAATATGTTTGCCTGATCAAAGGGTCCAAATGTATCCCATGCCGACAGAGAGCTGTGAGATCATAGGGTCCGCTGTCATTCACAGATGAGACCCCAATTCAAGAAGACATATTTAAATTGATAATTCAGATTCTTTTATGTGGGGTTGTATTTGGTCGGTGTATCACCTCCAGTTTAAAGAAGCAGGCAGAGTACTCACACAGTAGCTAAGCAATGTGCTGCTGTGGACGGTGGCAGCAGCCAAACATTTTAGCCACTCTAAAAAAGCGTGATTCTCATCAGGATTATGGAAAAACTAGGCATCCATTAAATTGAAGCAGAGTCCAGTGGGTCCATGTGTCACCCATGGTTACATGAAAATCAGGCCAATAGTTTTTCCATAATGCTGCTGACTAACAAACTATTCTCTCAGACAACATTACTTCCTCCTTGGTGCAAATAACTGACATCACCGCAGCTTTAACTTCTGATCAGTAAAATCATGTCATGAAGCTGAGCTGTTCTGTGTGGCTAAAAGGAAGCATCGAAAGCTCCAGCTGGGGAAGTTCATCTACAAACACACAGCTGCAGGATTGCATGTTAGCAAGGACTTTTTCCATAAAGTGAGTTTAACCAGATTTATTTCAGTTTATTTGACTCATATTCAATTGAGTTGGTTCAATAAAGAAAATTCAACAAATTCAGGCTTTGTTATGATGGCAGCACATGCTGGGAACTACTTTACTTTATGGAACCAGACTGACTGAAAGTGAATCAGACTAACCCCAATAAGCCTGGTTTATTGGTAAATGTTCCAAGGATGGCCAGCAGGAAGCTTTGAGCCCTTGTCTCTCCCCTCCTGACAGGTGGGAAAATGTTTGCTGGTTGTCAGAAGGGGGCAGTAGTTACTGTAATTCCTACCTTCTTCAGGGTTCTTCAGCTGCTGCCTGGTCCTGACTTTCCCTCACACGTGCTGACAGGAGGAATATCAAATAGACAACAAATCCCATGAAGAGACCAAAACTGTTTTAGTTGACTCTCAAGCAGGACATTGTAGTTTTTAGAAAACATTACTTCAGCTGGAGGAAGTACTTTATCCTTAGGGACTAGTTTCAGTGGTGGATTGATACAAATTTTGTGCTGTGGCAAGTATTTGTGGCAGCAGGACAGTTAATGTGGAAGTAATTGAAAAAAAAGTGTGGGTTCATGGTAATAAATGAACATTTCACTCTGTGACAGTATAGCATGCTATCAACATACTTATCCTTTAAGATTTGTCACATTGTCTGTTATGTCTTTTATATCCTAATACAACATGCTAACATCCCCTGCTCTGTGTGTCTGCCAGGTGGAGCAGTGGGCGGTCTGTTGGGCAGCTGGCTGACCAGCGGTCAGTTCCGGCCTCTGCCTCAGATCCTGCTGGAGTTGCCTCCTGCCCAGCGACAGAAGCTCTATAACCACATCGAGTCTGTATTGAGCAACCTGGACTGGACGGACGCCGCCCAGCTCATTGCCCTGGTGATGGGCAACGCCACTCTGCAGCAGCAGGTCACCGCTGCGCTGCTGAACTACATCACAAAGGAACTCAGAGCGGAGGTGCGCTATCAAGACTGAGTTCCGGTTACACACAGACTGTTCAGGATGGTCAGGCCTGCCGAGCACAACCAGAGTCCTTTACTGCATATTTTTGTACTTAATTGGAAAAACTGTGAATCATGTTCCACTACCAGGACTGTGCCAAAAGGAGCAGTTTGCCTTTTCTATCTTCAGAGAGTCTGTCTCAATGACACTGGTGGAAGAGAACTAAGTGCATTTAATCAAGTAGAATTTTGAAGTAATATTTACACTTATGCTATTTACACGTAAGCTCCACAGCAAATAAGAGGGAACTAAATTACTGCAGTGTATTTATTTATCAGATTCAGATTATAAATACACAGTTCAAACTGACTTAGAAGGTGCTATGTATTATTGCAGAAAAAGCTACCCAGCAGCATATACAACTTTACCAGCTGCAACAATAGTGATGCCTACACATTAATAAACCACAAATTACAATCAAGTGATGTATTCAATTCTGCATAAGGAGTGCCTCTACTTTAAATTATATTCTGATGTCAATACTTTGGTTCTTTTACCCGAGTTAAAGATCTGAGTCCTTCAATGCTGCAGAAAAACAAAGAAATCACCATAAAAACTGTTCTGTTGCTCAATAATGAATGGATAGTGACATTTGGACAAATTATGTTTTATACGTCAAATTTCCTCTCTACTTTTTTAAACTCTAAGATTTTGTGCCTGGAGCTGCGTTTATTCTGGAATAAAATGTAATTTCCTTATTCCTACACTCTGTATCAGGGTGTTTTAATATACCTCTGCGTAGGAGTTTCAAATAAAAAAATGCATTTGAAGTTATTTTGCTTTTGACTGATTATTTGCCTATTAGAAGTTTTCAGGATTTTTGAAAAATTACACATTATCTCATAGCAAGAACTTTAACAACAGTGTACAAAATAATCAAATATAGTTTTAAATGTGTATGTAATTAGTATGTGGGTTAACGTATTCTGGTCAGTAATGAACTTCCAAAACATGTTTTCCTTGAAGCCAAAACAATCGCTATGGCCTTTTATTTTTAATAGGACATCACACATATTATATATTATATCACCTATTTAATTATAACACAGTAATATTATGAAATAGTATGTTGATATTACAAGACAACTTTATTATTTATAACTTATATTTATTGTAAAAAAAAATATATTGACTCCTTCATGGAGTGGTTCTCAACCTCAGAAATCCAAATATATAATTTCTATATAATATAATATAAATATATAATATATAATTTTAATAGAAATTCCTTGTCAATCAAGTCAAAAGGTATATATAATCTTAACATGTTGCTCTGATTTTAACAATGAAATTGACTGCAAACCAAAAAGTTGTGACAAAAATATCAGTGGTCACTACTTCACTTTCCCTGTGGTCTAAACCAGGTGATACAGAGCACCAACAGAAACTGGAGCAGCTATCTTTGAATCCTCCAAAGAAAAACTCACATCTGTCTTTACACACTAAACTGAGTGCTAGAGGCAGCCAGCCAGCTGTAGGAGTCGAAGCACCCAATCATTTAATCATGTCAAGAAAATATCATTAAATTTGCACTTCAGTCAATCCGAAATGTCATAAAATGTCCAGACAGGTGTAGTAATATAGTATAGTAATAACATTTTAAACTGATGATGTAATACCTTTTATGTGTTTTTTTTTTTCAAAACTGATGAATTAATAATTGTGATGGATAATGTAAGAAGGAAAGACTGAAAGGTATCAGTAAAAATGTTATAACAGTATCACCCATTTTCAATCAGGTGAAGTGAAAATTTTACTACTTTTTCAGGAAATTATTCCATCGTTGGGATTTTCTGAGTTTAGTTAAATTTAACATAATATAAATAATACTGTATAATTCATCAGGTTTTCCCATTTTAAAGTTAAGCAACATGCATTTTTAACTTTCAGATGTAGATGTTGACATGACATTTTATTTAAATAGCAACAACAGATCCAGTTCTTTTTACTTAAAATGAGAGCACTGAGTGTAGTACCAAGGAGTCAGTCACATCAGATATCCACAGGAAAGTTTAACTTTACATCAGTGTCCACTTATATGGAGCTTTAAGCCAAGGACAGACTGTCAGGCGGTCCAGCTGAGCACACGTTTGTGTTCTCTACAATGCAAGTGTGCTACAATTTGTTTGTTTTTTAAACTCGAACCAGGTCATAGAACAGAATTGTTTTAAAGCTGCATTAACTGTTTTTTATTTGCCACTTCTGAGCTGCAGAATCTTTCTGAAAACACATTTCACAACAAGGCTAATTTGTTAGCAAACAGCTTAATTATACATCCAGCAACAACAGCATTAAACTGGAGTCGTGTTTCTCGCAACCTGGCTGATAATCGTCCAATATTCCAGGTCCAAACACCTCGGAAATTGAATATGGTCCATGTCACTGTATCGGAAAGGCAAGAAAGAGCATGAGCGTTTATTGTTCAGTGGCCATCAACCCATTTGTTTTTTTAAACAACAGGAGGCACAGGGTGACACTGAGAACGATGGTCTTCTTGAACACACTTGGACCTGACAAAAGTGAACACATCATCTCAAAACTTCCAGAAGGACAGAGACCTAAACTGCCACTGTTGAAACATGGTACCATCCCAGTAAAGCTTCTCAGGTCCAGATTGAGGAACCCGTATTCATGAACCGGCCAAACCTTTTAAAACAATCTAAACATTTATTCTTACATTCTTTTTTAAAAACTTTTTGACATTTTGGTACAAACTCATTCATTGTAAGAGGATCAACATCACTCTCATGTCTGATAAAGATGAAGCCACAGCCAGGAGACAGTTAGTGGAGTTCAGCATCAGGATCGCCAGCTCAGTCCAAAGGTTAAAAAATCCACAAGCAACATAAAAACAAATCTTGTTTGTTTAAAGGGTATTATGCTCATTTTAATTTATTCTGGGTTCAATAAAGTTACTTCCCTTGTTCTGTCTCTGAATATACCTGTACTTGCCCTCTGTCTCTGATTTGCTTGTTAGAAAAATATGATGCACATTTTTCTTTGGTTTTGGTTGCATAGGTAGTTGTAAAGCTCAGATTGGCACAGCAGTGTAAAAATGACAAGATTTTATTTCTATTTGCCGGGCACAGTGACTTGGTGGAGTCTTGCTGTCACATACTGAATCTGCAGCTTGTCATTTGTACACTGCTTTACAGGTGGTGGGACGAAGACGTTTTCACTGTTGGACAGAGCTGGTCTTTATAGCAAGCATCAAATATGCCATCAAGAATAATAATTCAAAACAGGGAAATACATCATATGTTACTGAAATATAGAAATATTACCATTTTGGCAGTGTTCTGTGAATAAATGCATTTAGGTGAAAGTAGTGTGACAGTGTGGCAGTGGCTTAGACTTATATTACTCTTGTCTGTTTGAAGGCTCGTTCTGTTGTGTAAAAAAGGTTAACAGGCACAGCTGTGTGGACTAAATCAGACAATACATTTCAAAACTATCACTAATTGATATCCATTTGCTGCCTAGTAGAGCCCAACATCCGTGTAAATGTTCTTTGATATGCGCCAATATAAAAACTATTTTTTAACAGAATATAATGCAGAATATAAGACACAGCACAGAATGAGACAAAAAGCTGCTTTCAATGAGGTCAACTCTACAATGCCATTCAACAAAGTCACTGTAGCAAAATACAGCTGGCATCAAGAAATAAAACATTGCATTAAAGAACATAAAACAGCAAATTTAACTAACTACTTAAGCCATTCTGCCTATCTGTGATAATATAAAGAGGAGTGTAACAGTCATTTTATCAGTTCATATATTGATATCTGACATTTTTCTTCTCTCATATCAGCATCGGCCCCAGAAATCCAGTATCAGTCGGGCTCTGCTGCCTCGTGTTCTACATCGATTTTCTTTGCCGTTTTAGTCGAGTGCCTGAATTCTATGTGTAAACGTTATACACAATGTAGCTCAAAAAATCCCACCATGGAGCAAAAATGGTTGCATACAAAGTGTATTATTAACTTAAAATACCACAATGCAACGCTTTGCTTGTCCTCCTGAGATGACAGA
This sequence comes from Serranus cabrilla, assembly GCA_903364295.1. Classification (NCBI taxonomy): domain Eukaryota; kingdom Metazoa; phylum Chordata; class Actinopteri; order Perciformes; family Serranidae; genus Serranus; species Serranus cabrilla. The sequence goes on from CAFUXE010001347.1 coordinate 9,301, forward strand.
CGTGTAAAAATTGGGGAAATAAGTGAGAATTCTGATACTAAAGTAAAATTATTGTTGTATAAATCTATCTGATTTACCTATGTGAAGACATTTTTTACCGAACAAGTGCAAAAGGAGCGAGAAGAAGAAGAAAACTTCCCAGTTCGGTGCAACGTTTGTTTGAAAACTACAAGAATACAACCAGAACTACTGAATTCATTGTTGAGATCATTAGTAAGAATTTTGAGACTCCTAAAAAACTCTGAATGTCTGAATAAGAAAGGCACTACCAGAGCAGCAAAAACACACATTTTCAAAACTGTTCAGATCTCTTGAGCTGCAGAAGAAGCAATCAGAGCTTTTTGCACCGTGTGCAACGTGTCGGCTAAGGTGCTCAGTGAGAGTACACACACAGAGTACAAGGCAGGTTCAAAGCTGTGATATATTAGTAAGGCTATGTGCGAGAAAAAAACATTTCACTTCATTTACATGTGTAGTAAGAGTAAAATAAAAAAAACAATTTACACTGTACAAAACATCAAATCCTATCTAATGTGAGACTGGGAGAGTAAAGGTGTAGAAATGCTGGTGCTGAGTCTAAAACTGTTCAGAGAGCAGATCACACAGTCTCTGAGACACAGACTCCCTGCTGGTCCGGAGGGTGAGACGGTACATCTGAACAGAAAACACACACACACAGTTACACAAAGGCTGTATGATGGTTGGATACAAGGATGAGTCTGTGTGTGTGTGTGTGTGTGTGTGTGTGTGTCTTTACCTGTGCTTGTGTGTTGGGCTCCAGTCTGAGGAGGCAGCCCACCTGAGTGCTCTTAGTGTGAATGACTCCAGCCCCAACAAAGTTTGCAGGATTGGGATCCACACTCTCCAGAAGAGCCACACCAAAACCTAAGATCTATGAAATTAGTTACAGAAGAGATAAAAAAAAAAGAAAAACCTTATTGTTATGGTAATATGTACATAAAACACAGGCTGATGCGGGGAAACATCAGGTTTACGGAAATCATTGACCAAGTCTCCATGCACCAATTTCAATAGCTCGACACACTCAAGTGAACTCTTAAAGCTGCAGACATGACATAACATCAAAGTCCAAGTGGAGTAATGCTGAAATGTGTTTAATGGTAAACGGCAGAAAGACAGTGTTCATGTTTCTAAGTAATCTACCAGGAATGTGTGCTTGTATGTATGCAGCAGTTCACTTGGATGTCGGGTCAACCTTTTTGCCGGACAGCCCTGTGTTGTTTTGCCATTACCTCTCGAGTTGGCAGCCCGACCTACTGGCTACATTCAGATAAATGAAAGAGCTGCAGCTTTTCATGCAGGGCTGTAGGAGGTCTGAAAGCAGCTTTCATGGATCTCAATCCAGGATGACAAGGACTGTCCCCTACCAACTACAACCCCAATTGTATTTTATGTTCAAAACTGATTAACTTCAACAGATTGACAGTCTGAATTTGATGCATTCTGTTTTATTTATTTCTTAAACAGTACCAAAAAGTTTCCCACATCTCTGTACAGTATTCAACTGAATACGAGTTAAAAACATCAAATCATTCATGCAGACTTTCTCCTAAAAATCCTACATCCTACACACAACTGTTGGTTAATGTGCAGCTATGCAGTTTCCCTAAAAGAAGTGATTTTACCTTGGCATTGGTAACATCTCTGTCCATCGAGTGTTTGGCTTTGAAGATTTTCTGAACCTCCTGCTGAGGACTGAGAACACAGAGAAGATTATCGATTATCGATTATCACCTGCCAAGGAGGTTATGTATTTGGTTCAGTTTGTCTGTTTTTCAGCAGGATTTAGAAAAACTACTGGCTCATTTTCATGAAACTTGATAGGGAGGATAAACTAATACAAACAACACGTAGAAGACATGGCCTTGGCAGAGGTTTTCGCTTTCTCTTAGTTTCAATAATGGAGAAATGATCTACTGTATGACATTACGACATAAACATCTAGAGAATAAAACAGATGAAATGTAAAGAGGATTTGAGATCATTGTTGATCTGATGAAGCTTTCAAACAGTTAAAGACATGTGCCTTTTCTTACAGAGACAAATACAGATAGGAAGTGTGGGACTGAAGTGCATCATCAATGTGAAGTGAATCTTACAGTCCAAGTTGTTTCCAGCGTTGGAAGAAGTCCTGGGATGTCATCTCTGTAGGCTGAAAAAACTTGTTCAGCATCACAGGGAGTTTCACTGCGATGTTCTGAACACTTCCACCGTATCTGTTTATACACATACAGTCAGAGATGAGCACACAGAAATAGCACAATGCATCAAAAACAAGCCATGCTTTCAGACACCAACCTGAACTGGATGTTGAGTACCGGTGCATCTGTGAAATCTGACACACACTCGATGTTGAGGATCTGCTGGAGCTGAGCTCCACCTTCTACTGTGGGGTCTACTCCCTTAGAGTGGACATTGAGCTGTGGAGACAGTGGTTAAGGATTCTACAGATACCTAATGGACACAAGCATACACCTCAGCCACCTACAGTAGCTCTGGAAAGTATTCACACATTGGCAGTTTTGTTTGTTGCAGGACCAATTCAATAATTCTGAAGTGGTACATAACGACAGAAGTCCTGCAGAACATAAACATGAAATTTTGCTGTGTCATCTCAGTGTGTGCAGATGAATGCTGCAAAATATTCCTCAGCTGGTGAGTATCAGTACTACTTGTTGTTTATGTTAAGTGCAGTGGTTCCTGGGGCTGGAATGGGAGAGTCAAGTCGGTAACAGAGAGCTACCCAGCAGTGGGAAGGATATGACTCTTGAGTGTGTCGCTGCAGCCCACTGATGTAGCGAAGCTGAGGAACTGGGTAGATGTCTTGTTGCCGTAGAAAACATACATGCGACCTGTGGGACGACAGCAGGTTGAAGATCTTTAACTTCATTCTTTTTGAAGTATTAACATCTGTCGAGCATCCCCCACATTTAAAATAACATATAACAAATAATGCCATGCTGCCTCTTGCTCTTTTCCTCTTCAAAGATAGCTGTCAGAAGTATCCTTTAAAATGTTTTAATCCTAACAGATGAGTGAAAGATGCCAAACTCAAGCACACTGGAGACAAATACTATTATAAAGCTGCTCACCCAGGTTCTGCCTGTACTCAGACTTCAGTCCAATCTGCATCAGCTGGTTCTCAAAGAGAACACCATTGTTCTTACAAACAAACCTGGAAATTAGAAGCAAGCAATTAGAAATTTACAATTAAATTGAAATACAAATTCCAGTTTTGTTCATTGTTAAATATCTGAAAGGTCTGCCCTTCATCGACCCATATGTTGAAAAAAAGGAGGCATTTACACAAATAAATAGCAGCTACACTGCTATGTTGTTTACATATCGAATATATTAAGCCTGTTACCAACCCGGGGAGGGGAGTGTTTACCTGGCATGGAGATATGACCAGTATGGGAAATATGGGAGTTTGTCCAATACTTAAGAATAAAGTCAGGATACCTCGGCCTCTGCTATTTGGATTCCTGTTTCAATCCCTTGTGTGTCACCACATTTTCTGAAGGTGCAATACTAAACAGCCCCCTTTAATATTTAATGCCATGTGGATTACCCTACAGTATGTGTAACCACACGTTCTGCAAATTTTATCAGTCAATGTCACTGTTTGGTTCTACCTGGAAAAATTGTCCTCGGACACCTCTGCAGATGGAGGGGCGGAGCTTTCAGACAAGACGTCAACCAGCAGACTGGCTCCTGCCGAAGGGGTGGAGTTTAGATTGAGCAGGTCTGTGAAGGGATGGCTGGAAGCCTGGGAGAGAAACATCAGCAAACATCCACTTAAACACACAGTATCCACATACAAAGCACACAATAATCTGAACAGAGGTGTATAAATACTCATTAAATGAGGCCAAAGATCCCAGCTGAATACAGTCCCAAATACCCATTTAATGATCTGCTTTCTAAAGCGTGAACACTGGAGTCAGAGTAAAGCTTTAATCTACTCTGTGTGTTAGGAAATATAAACTATAACGACTCGACATCTATTGTGTGTTCGTGTTTCACATGTTGTTGGTTGATTGTCAACTTAAGAGATGGTGTTGTTAGTAATCAGAGTACTGGGTAGAACACCATTAAAATTAACAGCATTAAAGTGATCAATATCAGCCCAGAAAAATTCCTCAACATGGAATCCTAAAACAGGTTGGTTTATGTAAAAAAAAAAACTTTGATAACCAGGGAAGCTTCTCATATCATATAAAATACATGGAAGTCTAACGTAGCTGCCACTCCAGTGGTTATTATTAATCATGTGATTCACCAGACTGTGTTATTTCTAGCCATCATTATACCATGGTAACCGCAGAGAGAACGGTGGGACTAGAGGAAGCAGGGCGAGGTCTGTTGGTAGGGAGAATGTCTGCCATCAGTGAAGGAGAAGACTGATGGAGAAAGAAAGGGACAGACAGAGGAGAAGAAGGATAAAGGGGAGAAAACAGGGAAGGAAAGAGAAAAGACAAGTAAAGGTGAAGATCAAGGGAAATACAGTAGAAGAAAATAAAGGTACAGCAGTAATGAACAATATACAACATGTTTGTGTGATGCAGGCTGGTTGCGTATAAACACAATATTTGATCAAATCTACCTGTCCAGATTTCACTGCTACTTATCACAGCACCTTGAAATACCTTGTTTGTAACTTCAGTGTTTTCGCTGTGCTCCGTGCTGCCGTTGACATTCCACCGGGCGTCGTCGATGTCGGGCACGTTGCCGGGGCCCTTCTTCCGCTTCAGCTTGGCCAGAATTGAAGACTCTCTCTCTGGGAATGGAGGCATCTCTTCTAACACTGTGGCCTGTGGAGAGAGTGAGACAAGTCATTACTCTGAGACGTTTAACAGGTTGTGTTATCGCTGTGCTCCTCCTGTGTATTTCACCTACCAGTATGTCAGTGCTGGCGATGCAGCTGAGCCTCAGGTACTCGATAGCCCTCTGCTGAAGCTCAACGTCAGCGTTGCGGAGCTGGCTGTCTGAGCGCAGGACATCTTGGATCGTGGACTTCACTTCTGGAAACAAGTTGATGAACTTGATATAGGCAGAGAGCAACAGTGCCCGGGTTGGCACAGAGCACAGGTGGAACTTGGAGTGGAGAAGGTTGAACTGGACCAGAGGGCTGAAGGGGAAGACAACACAAAATAGTAAAACCTCCAAAATTCAGGTCAGCTCTAGGATTTTCACAAATTAAGTCAATAATTTCCTTGTATAATTAGTTTCTTCTGCTTCTTTATGGTAAACACAGCACCATGTTCACTTTTAAAATAATATACTGGTGGCAGCTGCATTTGTTTAAAGGTTTGATTCACTCAAACACATGCAGATGGTGTTGGCTTCATTAAAACTAGTCTTCACAGAAGAAATGAGTTCTGATTTTGACAGAGAGGTTTCAGAGCAACAGAGACACCTTTCTGAAAGACACTGCTGTTACATATTCACAATGTCATTTTCAATGTTTTGTGCACCAAAAAAAAAA
>CAFUXE010001347.1:14837-40059 GCA_903364295.1 Serranus cabrilla
AAAAAAATAGGTATCTCAAAATTTGAACCAATCCCAAGTTTAAACACTAACTAAACTCAAAAGAAAATTATATTCTTTCAAACAATGGATTTCACCATGAGGATGATGTTTACCTGGAGCGTGAGTCACCAGCAATAAGGTTGCCAAACTCTCCCAGGATGTAACCTCCGACCTTAACCAGGTTCTCATGGCAGGCGGGAGCCTGCAGTGCCTGCAAGTGTTCACAAAACAGGGCAACATTAAGTTAGGATTATATTACACACTGCCATCTACTGCAAGTAACATTTGAAATGGAACAGTTAGCCAACATTGTTCATGTGGACCTCCCATAGTCCAGCAACGAGGACATAACCCCAGATTGTTATTATAATGTGCAGGATCATTGAGAATATTTTAGGCGTTTATTATCGGTCTCTTTTGATTGCATAGAACTTGTTGTTGTAGCATCACTCTTTGGTTTTTATTCCTTTATAGAAAACACAAAACAAAAAAGCCACCTCAAGCTTGTGCTTTTAAATGTGCATTGAAAAGAAAAGGCATGGATGATTACTGTAATGGGCTTGTCATTGATGACTGAACCCACACATGGATTCACACATAGTGCTACCAGCTGTTGCTAATCCCCAGTTAGCCCACATTTAATCCTCTTGGTGCCCACATGAACAAGTTTGCTAAGAAAAGTGTCCTCCTGAAGAGGCAGATGCTGAGAGTGCACACTGTTAGTCACGCTGATCTGTGACGGCAGAAATCTTTATGCCCACCTCAAAGACGGTTTTGGCTGCATAGCCTTGGACATCATCACGGTTTATGACAATCTGGATGACACGGTACCACACCTCCTCACTGACATAGTCACCGGCGATGCGGATTAGGTTGAGAATGGTATCCACGTACCAGGTGTAGTCCACGGCATATTTTTCTGCCAGGATGGCCACTTTGAGCACCTGAGAAGAAAAGCAACTGAGTGAGGACAAGAGCTGCAAACAGAGGTGCTACATGGTGAACAGGCCTGTGCGAATGACCCACTATCTCCTCTCTGATTGAGTAGTCAGCGTTCTCCAGGTAGCCTAACATCTCGGCCACAATCTGCTTGGCGTTGCTGCGGTCACACATGGCATAGAGCAGATCCACGGCCCGCTGACGAACACTCACATCTCGCTCTGTCTGTATACAAAATAAACATGAACACAATGTATGATTAATGTATCAGGCAGAACTTATGGTGGATTATCATAAATATATAAACATTTACATACACACTTTATAAGCAACAACTGAGATAATATATAACGATTCAAACAAGGAAAATAGCTGAAAATCACACTGGTTAGAGGGATAAAAAAAAAAAAACAATCAAGCAACCAACAGGTTCTGAAAGACGTTATCTAAGCTTTACATACTCACCTTCAGAGCGTTGATCACAGTATCTATATGCGTCTTTACTGCCTCGTGAGAAAACTCAGAGCTGGCCAGTGTGCACATGCTCTCCAAAGCCAAATAACGGAGGTTGGTTTCCCTGTGTTGCAGAAACTGGCCCAGCTGGTTGCTGGCTCGTACCAACAGGGTGGGCTCACTGAGAGACAAGATACAAGAAGTTGCTGCAATGTTCAAATGCCGACACATTTTACCATGCAAATTAACAGACAACAGGAATTTGAACCAGTGATAGCTTGGTTTGTTTTGTCACTTTGATCCTTCACTTTTCAAAAGCTGATGATATTTGATTTCCTTACAAGACAAAAATGCCAACTCCTGTTATGATTACTACTACTATAATCGTAAAATTCCCCTGAAAATGAATCACAATTTCCTGATGTTACTTTCCTAAAACACCTTCTGACATTCCATTATATTCCATGAATTCAATGAGCAGCAGGAAGCTTGTCCCAATCCATATGGCCGACCTGTCATGGTGGATGATGAGGGAGATGGCTTCAAACAGAACGGCATTCTTTGCGTTGGAGTGCTGGACCTTCTTGGACTTGGGTGGCTCCTGGGCTTTGTTGAGGATGGTCTCCAGACACTCTGTCAGACGACTTCGCAGCGCCGCATCCTCTGCAAAAAACATTCAAACAATGTCTGAACACCTCCAAGACTTTAATCCTTTCACAAAATTACGAAACATTTAGTTTTGCACACACCGACTGAAACAGTGAGCAGTGAATTTGTCCTCTGCATTCAACCCATCCTTTTTTACACATCATTACCATTACATTACTCACATTATGTTAGTATTGTGTTAATGTATTATGTTACACAGTAAACACGGTAGTTACATCACAGATGATAGCATGTATCTTTTTAAAGAAGAATGTGAGTGACAGTTTTCAGTGCATGAAACCAAAAATCTGTTGAGCTTTGAATCGTCTAACAACAGCATACACTTCAGTGCTGAAAAAAAACAAAAAGTTGTAGCATACCTGGTGGAGGGTAGCACTGTAGCAGGCGCAGCAATTTGACGGACAACCATGGTGCAGCGACAAAGTAGTATGTGTAGTCCTGTAGGTCGATGGATGCTGAAGTCACAATCTGGACAAGCAAGAACAAGAAAAACAGATCAATACACATTATCAATCAGATATTATCTTTGATTTTATCATGTGAAGTTAGAGAAAGACACCCACCCGACTGAGCCTGGCAATAGCCAGTGAGATGGATGTTTTGAAGTCTTCAGGACTCTTCTGGGCTAGAGTGGTAATAAGGCTGGCAGCTGCTGTTACCACTCCCTGACAACAGAAAGACGCAGCTTTATACAAAAATTGGGAACATTTGCTGAAGTAACATGGGAAAATTAGGAACATTTGCTGAAGTAACATGGGAAAATTAGGAACATTTGCTGAAGTAAGCACAACAAGCTGTTGGCAAGTCAGTGACACTGACTATAGCAAGTGCAAATCAAATGGCACAGCTGGAAGAGCTTCCTGTATGTTCCCAGTCAGCGACAGAGACAGAGTTGTGTATATGAGGACGGTGTGCCGGTGCTGCTCCAACATTTTACAGCCTAACGTGGCCTGTTGCCTTTTGGGAAGGTGTTTGTTTCGTGTCCATATCTAGCATGGAATCGGGAAACAAGTTAAGTCTTACCAGGTGCTGATCGTTCAGCAGATGGACAACTCGTGCAGTCCATTCACCCATGGGCACCAGGTCCGGAGACGTCCTGTTGAGCCGTAACAGACACAGCGCTGCACTCTGCTTCACGCTGTCCATCGTGTCCCTGATAAAGACAAACACAACTTCCTTCATCATAACCCAATACATACACAATATACAACTCAAAAGGTTACTGTTACAATTTCATGGTTAAAAGCCATAGTACTTAAGAGTTCACTCCTGTAAAATAAATGGAGTGAAAAAACAAGACTCATTCCAGACAACAGACTTTAGATTTAAACATTAAAAGTTAAATTCTGTGGGTCGATGCAAATTGTTTTAAATCAACATGTCAGAATGTAAGACATTTCATAATTTAAAAAATATGTATGTCCTTAAGTTTAAGACTTCTCAAGGGTCCATGAATAACCTGCTTTGATATGGCAATAGGACATTAATCAGTAGACGGAGAGGCGTGTTACAGTCCATGCATGGTGAATCCCTCTTGCATTTGAAGGCAATTCTGTGCAGGAATGGCAGGCTGCACCACTTACAATGAAAACCACTGCAGGCAATTACAGAATGTAAATACAGTGAATAGCTACTGAAGAAAAATGCTGACTATAAACAGCAATTGTTGCTGATATGATGGAAACAGTAAAGGTTATAACTTAAAGTCAAATTTTCATTTGATTGACTCCATGTGTTACTTTTGTGACAAAAATTAGAACTCTTACAGGAAATTTCCTTTTCTGCCATCAGTTGATAGCGTTCGTTTTTTATGACTAATTAGCTTTTTGTTTAATACTTGAAGCCGGTTAAAATGTCCATGCATTGCTGTTTGTGTACACACCCTGCCACCAAGATGCTGGGAATTTGAGAAGCAAAGGCTTCGGCCATTTCTCTGCTGCCCACATTAGCAATGCAGTGCAGGGCGAGGTTCATGAAGGTCGGGTTGCGGCTGGCCAGGTCATTCTTAATGCCGTTGTTGATTAGACGGATCAGATCGCTGTTAGAGTTCACCAGCACTGAGATGAACAGGTAACCCTGAAAAAGGGAAGGATGTTTTTTAAATCAATTCCGCCATTTAAGGAAAAAGAATATATGTGAAGATATTTCTATACTTGGTATCCACATAAACATTTGCACGACACCTTTAGACACCGGATGAGGACAAACTTACGATTTGTTTCTCTGTGTACTTGTTGGAGCTGAGCAGGTTGACAGCCTCCATGTGTCCAAAGTCGATATCATGGCCCAGAAGAAAGATAAAGAGCAGCTTGCAGACATACTTCTTTTTACTGTAGCCGTCAAGAGCCTTGTCTCCTATCCACACACGTGCAAAGACACACATCCACAAACAAACACACCACAAGATGGATTTGAATGTCTACATGAAATTAATCCAGATCGATGCGTTGTTAAACCCCTTCTCTGCAGCTGTTATCCTGTGCAGCTGGCTAATAAGGAAGTTTGTCATAATTCTTAGTAATTTAGGATTTAGTGGCATCTAGGGGTGAGACCCCGTACCACACTTTAAACTTGAGCCCAAGGTCAGAAGCATAACAGAAGCTCCACTGACCTCCTGTGCTACCCCACAAGGAACTAAAACACAAGAGTAAAGGGGTCAATATTCTTGTAATCAAGTGCTTAAATCTCATCATTGGATTTGTTGTGGCTGGGGGCATCATTTTTTTTAAACTTTCATAATACTTTACAAAAACACATATAAAAAATAAACATGGCCAAAAAAGGGAGAGCATGTAGAGAATATGGTAAAATACTCATAGGCCAGAGTGCTAGACACTGTGGGCAGAGGAGGCAGCTTCACTCTGGAGCAAACTAATTATAGGCAGCATAGAACAGGTGGCAGGAGAAACAACACCAACAAGATCATGTCAGACACATTCACACTGAGGTGTGTGAACTTGTGCAGACACAGGGACATTAAAAAACACTATGAAGAAACTTTAAAAAAGGCAAAGTTGAGACAAAGACATGAGATGAGTTAGTGAGGTGGATTAAACAGCAACTTGTGTCATAGAAGGGAGAGTTTTTATGCTAGTCAAAAGATACAACAGGTTTATTATTTTGAATGGAATGAGAATCTACATGTCATACACTGAAATAGAGTCTGGTTTGTCAGAAGTGTTCACCTACCTTTAAATTTGGAGCGGATATTGGCCAGTTCTTTGTTTATCCTCTTAATCTCTGCCTCTTTACTTTTACCTGCAAATACATCAAAACAGTTTGCATGTTACATGTTACACTGCATGCTGTGATCACCCCTAACTGAATAAATCTTCATCCTTCCTTGTTTACACTGCTTTAACACACTTTTTTTGATGAGTTGAGCAGAATAAGCTCCACTTGTTGTGTTTCCTATTATAAAAAATGTGACATTCAATACAACACTGTAGCCCCTTTATGTGGTTTCATAAAGAAAGTGGAGTTTCATGAGATAAATTAGCAACACTCAGTGGCCACTTTATTAGATACAGCTTTATTGAAAACAATTTAATTTGTACAACATCATCACATAATCATCTAATTTTTTTAATCTGCTGAAAGAATAAACTAAAACAGGATAAATTCTGCTCCAAACTGTGAAATGACCAATAGGGGCTGGGACTGGGACTGGTGACTACAAGACAACAAGTAGATGGGTGTTTGGTACTTTGCCTGGACATTCCTAACAAACAGCAATGTTGACATAAACATGTCATTCATATTAGTCAGTGACATCAATATCTTCTGAAACCTCAAACTAAGGAAGAAATACAAGCAAACTTAACCAGACTGAGTCATCTTTATCTCAGTCCCAGTATATCGGGGTATTTAGAAATTCCAACAGTATGATCTTCCTATACTGTCAAACATACAGATGCTGCTCTCTCAGTCTATATATTAAACTAAATAGACAGATGTGGGATTTGTTTTTTGTAAAAAGGTAGCAGCACCCACTCACGAGGTCAGTCTCTATGGATGTAACAGGCAGCAGAGCTGAGAAACATAGAGACTTACAGTACTACTAAATGCTCCCCGTTTGAGAGTGTTTGGGGTTTAGTGCTGATAAAACCTGAGCCAGTCAACACAAGCAAAGCTGTGATTTTTTTTTTTCCTGCAAATTTAATGGACTGCCTCCAAAAATTACAGACAGCTGCAGACAAAACAAAACACACAAACACCATTATATCCAGTTGATGCCAGTAAAATGTCAGGAAGGCATGACATGTACTTGTACTTGACTTGTGACAATAAAGTTCATTCATTCATTCACAAGTAAAAAAAAACAGATACCACCCAAGCCTAATATCAACCTATTTTACAGGTGGCAATAACTGTCACAATTATCAAGTAACTGTGTCATACAAAAAGTACTACAAATAATAATACAGCTAAAGATCTGAATATAATAACTATGGTAATGTCTTGTCTTATTTACAAGAATATAACTGTGACAGTAATGTGTATTCCTCACTGAGTGCACTGTGCTTCTACACATTTCATACTCAGGCTCACAGCAAGTCTGGGAGTAATTCTAAAATGCTTGATAAACACTTTGCAACGGAAATGTTAGGCAACTTATTTGGCAACAGTTCCGCCCTGAAGAAATAAGCTCAAAGGCACATAGGGTGTGTGAAAAAAATGGGAGAATTAAACCAAATACTGAAGTCTCGAGCTGGACGCTTGAAATCACAGAAAACGTTAAAGCCCGGGTTGAGCGGGTTTTATGAACACTCTGGGATAGATAACCTGGCAACAAAAAATGTTAAATATACATTTGTTCTTCCATGTTAAATATCCATTTCCTTTTGACGTTACCTGAAATACTCCTCACTGAGTCTACACTGTCAGTTGCAACGTTTAATAAAAGCTGTGCAAATGGTGTTAGAGATAGTACGCTACACTGCTGGCAAGAAACTATTTGCAAACTAAAAAGCACAACGACCTGAAACGCTGCAGACTCATAAAAATGGCAGTTTGGCTATCTTCAGTTAGCCTGCGGTCCACGCCCTTCGACCTGACGTTAGCATCTGGAAGCTAACGATAATTAGCCAGTGCTGGCTAGCCAGCTGAGTGGCCGTCTAGACACACTTTGATTCGTAAAAGTTACTAAAAATAGTGCGTTAAGGACAAGAGACACACTTGTTGACATGTCCTGGAAACCACCCAGCTTATCAACGTTACAGCAGCTAGCTTGTCTCTAGCCCAACAAGAAGTGTCTGTGAGTGAGATAAACAAACTTACAGTTCCTGATGTCAGAGATGAACACGGCCAGGCCACGCATCCCATCTCCTTTAGAGACCGCAGGCATTTTGCTCACTCCTTATAACCGCGACGTTGTTTCTTCTGTATTCTAATTAGCCTAACTTTATAGAGTAACTTTGTTTCAAAGTTTGCTAACCAGCTAGCAAGTGTTGTATCGGACAGGGAGCCCCGATATGTGACGGAGACAGGAACCAGACGAGCTGCGGCTGCGTTCAACACCGGTTTACACCACACACAGCCCAAGGCAGGGCTGCGTCCCAAACAGGTGGAGTTTAACAACACGATGAATTTGTTTGAAAATGTATTTCGAACATATTAAAAAAAGAAGAAGAAAATATCATAAGAGCATGAAGCAAAACAAATTGTCAGCCTGCCTTGGTTTACTTGTTCAAAAAAAATTACAAACATATTAATACCTAATACCCACCCTTCTTATTATTATTAACTATTAACCAGCTTCTAATTGATCTAGACCTTTACACTAATTACTTTTCTAAATGTGCATGAATATAATAGTAATTATCTCATCTTTAATTTAATACTGATATACATATCTTTACCAAATTCATATTTATCAACACACAATTACTTATATATTTATCTTCATCATGATGACTTATCTTTTTCATATATGATTATGTGTAAAAACTGCCTTATATATCAATATATATATAGTAGATATGTGGGTGCAATGAAAATATAAGAGTACAGCAAATTAATTGATTTTAACCAAATTTTATTTTATTTATCATAGAAAAGGCAGATTGTCCAAATTTGCTGCATCTTAATGGACCAAGCAGTTTCTTGTGGTCATTGCCTTCTAAGACTAACATTACTTTTTTGAAGTGGCTTACAGGGGGAAGGCCATCCCTTGGAGAATCTTTGACACATGAGCAGTGGTGGAAAAGTATCCAGGTCCTTTACTGTAATTACTTATATTACACTGTGAAAATACTCATTATCTAAGTATGAAAGCATAACTGAAAAATGTATTGAAATTAGGCCCATCAAAAGTAGGCTAAGAGTATCAATCGTGCAATAAAATTGGTCCCTGTCCATTTCAGTTTGGGACCAACTTGGAAGCAGTAGATAGGATGCAGGGAATCACTGCATGCATGTATACTTTAGCAGCACCTAGTGGTGGAGAAAGACACCTAATCTAAACATCTAAAGTCAGACAAGGACAACCCTTTTCCTTTCAAATATAAAACAACTGCATTTTTTTCTATTAAGTAGTGCATCAAGTTGACAGGAGTCTGTCTTTTTAGAAAAAATACCTGCAGACAGGTTCACCAATGTTTAGATGCCATGAGGAGGCAAACATTCACAGGTTCTTTTTATGTTATTTATTGATTATTGTATTCTTCACATCAGTCTTTTGGTCTCTGTGTTTCACTTAAGGAGGAGCATTATTCTGAGTGTTCTACTGCTACATCTTTCATATATGTGAATTATTTCAAAATGTTTCAGTGCAGCATGATAAAATAAAAGAATGACACAAAAATGAACGTGTGGATGTTGAATGACCCTGCACAGAGACCATACGAGAGTAGAGTGCACTGGACAATACCTGCTATGATCACAGTGCTCAAAGGCCTGGGCTCTATAATTGTATAAACACTGAGCAGATGGATCACACTCTAAGATTGGTTTTCATTAAGCTTCTCAAAGGAGCAGAGCTACACCAAGCTCAGATTCATGTCTCAGAAAGTCCTGGCTCCTGATAACTTGTTACTAGTGAACAAACCTGCATCAGTGATTTTCCTCTCAGAGGTTTGCTGAAGGTCATATCCGGCTGTAAATGTGTTTAAATATGCCAGGTCTCATATAGAGACAGGCTACTGTTTCAGACAAAATTAAAGAACCAGATGGAGACTTCCTGACTCTTGCTATAATTACAATTACTCATCATAGAAGGAGAACTGCATGGGTGAAGTGGGCCGAGGGCTCAGAGTGAAGGGGGGCCTTCAGCCCTAAGGTTTTCTTTACTTGGGAAGAATTATGTGTTTAAGGACTCAGTTTATATGACAGCAGACCTAAATAAAAATGGATATAAATGTGTGTAGGTGTGATGTAAAGTAGCCAGTTTGCTGAGTGAAAATACTAAAGCTGTCAGCTAAATGTAGTGAAGTAAAAAGTACAATATTTGCCTCAAAATGTAGTGAAGTAAAAGTTGCATAAAATAGAAATACTCAAGTAAAGTACAAATACCTCAAAATTCTACTTAAGTACAGTACTTGAGTATTTAGTTACATTCCACCACTGCCTGGCACCCGTTCTATGAACACTGCCTGAGGTGGTTCAAGGACACGGAGCAATAGACCTGCCAGAGTGTTGGACTGGTAGCCCACAGTTCAGTTGGCTCGTTGGTTAATTTAAAGTTACAGACTGGATTTAGCAATGTCTAACAAAACTGGCACGAAAGTTGGGTTTTAAAGGAGTCCACATGGCCATTCGAACTGAAGTCATATTTCAACATTCAACATTTTTTAGTGCCCATCTAGACAGATATTGAAGAAATCAAATTACAAGTAGTACTAGTGTTTTCATTGCAGGAAAATAGATTTAAATGTATTTCTTTTAGTACAAAGTAAAAAAAAAAAAAAAGGACACAGGTATAATTTTAAGATAAAGAAAAGATAATTAAGATTAAAATATAATTACATCTGTAACACATACTGTGACCATTTAACCAGTAAATTTGTGTGTCATTCCCGTGCATCAGAAACCCTCATTCATTGTGTGAGAGCAAATCACTCAGCCACATCCTCCGTGTTGGTTATGTCTCCGAGGGGATGCCTGATACTGCTCGGAATATTTTTTTTAAGCCAGCACATGGCTTGACCTCTGTGTTGAACCAACATCATATTTTATAAAAAAAAAAAGTAACCATGTGGACCAACATATCAGCTTACTAAGGACCAAGATGCGTCAACGTAAAACAACGTAGTTTATAAGCAGGTCTGACGTGAAGAGAGGAGATGAATGTAGCCACAAACCCAAAGTTATTCCATAAGAATGTCTGATTCACTCGTTAGTCCGTTTTTCTAATGAGGACACCTCATTAATTTCACCCCTAATGTGGTGAGAGCTTGTAAACATGTTGGTTGCTCATAACAGAAACATCATAAACGCACCATGCAGTCTTAAGTACATTTATGAGTCACCCAGTAGAGCTGTTACAGTTTTGGTAACAGCTACCTGGTCACAGTAAGGAAAGTGATTAACTGAAGGTAATCAGTTGCCTGCAACTTCACAAAACTCTACATGTGTGACAGCAAAAAGTGATGACAAAGTACAATTATAACTGATAATGTGCAAGCAAGGTTTGCTCTCTCAGCCTTCCAGCCTCGTCATCAATACTGAAATAAGTAATTAATCAGAGTCATTAATAAAGGTTCAAGGGCGTCTCACTTAAAATATATATATAAAATATAAGTGTGCAGTTGTGAATTATATTATCATTTGTTAAAATATGTTGATTAAGAAAATCATAAAAAAGCATAATTCTCAGCTTAGTTTAGTATTTGTTTTCAGCTATGTTAACTAAGAGTTTCACAACTCAAGCAACTAACATCACTGACACCAGCCCAGACGGCTGAGTCTGTGAACTCAATTTTAATGACACTACAATAAAAAAACAAATTTGTTTCTGCTGTTAGTTGGCATAAATGTCCAATTTTGACACATCAAACATGAAAATACACATTTCTTCAAGTCTGTATCGTCTCACATAAAGCTTGGACTGCCCTGTGGTTTCACTTTTATTCAACTTAA
The DNA here is from genome assembly GCA_903364295.1 of Serranus cabrilla. Taxonomy (NCBI): domain Eukaryota; kingdom Metazoa; phylum Chordata; class Actinopteri; order Perciformes; family Serranidae; genus Serranus; species Serranus cabrilla. The sequence goes on from CAFUXE010001347.1 coordinate 25,977, forward strand.
TACAGTATTTAATAACCCTGTTCATGTATAGAAGTTAATTTAAAAAAACAAACTAAAATTGTATCTCAAATCTTGACAGAAAATCCCAAAGCTTCTTACTCAAGGTCTGTGCACATTGTTTAGACTCTAAATCATATTATGTACAGGTAAAAGTAAAGGGTTGTATTTAATCAACATAAAGTCTGAAGAGAGAGAAATAAAGGGGTAAAGGACAGGAGGAAACACAGTGTTAGTAGGGTTTAGGGGAGTTAGGAAGGTAAAGGAGAAGGTCTTCTTGTTCTCCTTTAATATTTAGGACACCTTCTGCTTTAATTTCCTGAAATATAAAAGTAAGCATCCTGCCCATGTGACCAGAATCTTTCTTCTGAGTTACAAAGTGCACGTTTGTTTTTATACTGATTAACCAGCCTGTTTATTTGATTAATGTAAAGCAGGTTATACTGTAATAAGGACACACAGACACAAGTTGGTTGTTCCAAATAAATGAAGGTTGAGTACACTGTGGCAGTTTTTTTTTTTGTGGTAACTTACTGGCAACAGTTACAGACAGTTGGCATTAACTAATCACTTAATTACTGGCTGTTGTGTAAACTTACTGGCAGCAAGACTAATGACAATGAAATGACTTAATAGTTGTTCGCCACATATTGGGAAACAAAATCATTTTCAATCCTCAAAAACACATAATTGTATCATGATTATGAAAAAATAAGGTATTGCATAACAATACATAACCTATGATACAGTACAGAAGCACTACCAGTAATGTGCAAACCAGTATTAAAAAAATATGGTGAATTACTTTAAATGGCATTTAACTGCACTTTACCCATAATGCTGTGCAAATTACAGCAACTTACAGTATAGATGTGTTATGGTAGATTTGTTGGGCATTTTGTGGTATTTAACTTAAAAAATTAGAGCAAACACTAACAGTGTAGTGCTTGTATGTTTCCAGGTGGTTAGCATGTTAGCTAACCATCTAGCCCTGTGAGTGTCACAACATAAACGATCTTCTAGAACAACATTTTAAAGAAGACACACACAGCTGAATTTCACTGTGCCACAATGGTGGGTTTTATGTTTATGACATCAATTATTATTATTATTGTTTTATTTATCCTTTATTTTACCAGGGGGGTCATATTGAGACAACAGTCTCTTTATTTGTTGCTGTTGATGTGCTTTTTTTTCCTTTGACAGTTTTCATTACTTGGAAACTCATGTTTGGAAAAGGGGTTTGTCTATATAGAGCCAATATTCAATATTGACAGAAAAAAAGTATGTAGCGGCCACTTCCTGGATGTGTGTGTCAGTCCTGATGGTAATCATGACCTGTACTAATCTCGTTCCTGCTAAAAGTATTGGCTGCTCCCTCTCTCCATGTGCCCTCCCCTTCACTCCATCTCCATAAACATCGCTGCATTTTACTCTCTGCGTGACAGTAACGCTGGAGACTCACACTGGAGCTGATCTCAAGTCTTAAGCTTGGCTGTAGCTTTTGCAGAACAACTTTAGTCAGCAACAATTATAATTCTTCTACTGACCTAGAGACAGACATGTATGCCAAGAAGACCAAAGATCAGGGGCCGTGCAGAGGAAGGTCTTTTGACTCTGTAAACACTTCTCATGAGGAGAAGCAGCTCAACAATGATGTAAGTACCACTACTGATCCTGAGGTCTGTGTTTATTTAAAAAGCCTCACCTGAAAGAAGAATTAATTATTTCCTGTAGCAGCTAAAAGTAGATGCTACTTAAAGGTGATCTGTTGGTTAGATGTTTTGCCATTAGATCTGATATAACCCATCAAACAGCAATATCATTTCTCAGGTACTTCTGTGAAAACTGTACATTTAAATAGGCTTCTTTATCTGGCAGTAAAAACCTGACATGTAACTTTAAGACTGTTGATGCTGAGTTTGAATACGGTGGCAGATTAAATATATAATTCTCTAGCATGCTCAATCACTCACTCTTTTCCATACTGGGTGTTAAATACTTAAAATAAAAATAAACATCCACCCCCTTTTGTGGAAGTTTGCCACCTTAAAGATGGTTAGAGAAAATAAAAGAGAAACAGTGAGTTGAGTTTTCATTTATTAAAGTGTCACAGTTAAGAAAGTCTGTGTTAAGTTGCCTTAAATGTAACTGTTTTGTTTTTTTTTGTTTTTTTAACATAATTTTACATTTGGCCCACCAAAAATTTACTTTGGCCACCAAATCTAGGTTCTTTGTGACCCAGCACTTTAGAGCATCTATCCCTGTAGTGGTAGAGATATAAGCAAACTAAATTGAATCTAATTAAAGTTATAATTATTGACAAAGCAGATTTATGCTGTAGTAGACAAAGCATGCATTTAATTTCAGATGGACCCGTAGATTAGTGTAATAGTGTAAAACGATACATATGATATGGATGAAGAAAATGTTTATTTCAGGCTGTTGAACACAGTATGCGTATGTCTTTAAGGTTACATTGAGTAGATTTGATGAGAACAAGGACAACAGAAACATCTCCACTGGAAGACCCACCAGCTCTGAGAAAGGCGCTGCCACCATCATATTCTCATTAAAGAACGAAGTCGGTGGTCTCGTCAAGGCGCTCAGGCTTTTCCAGGTGAGGGTTAAATTGAAAGTTTTAAAAGCCTGCTCTGTCATCTTTAAATGCAAGTCTCTCTTCTTTTTGTGTTGAAATAATCTTACATGGTCGTTGATGGTTTGAATGTTTTTTTCACCTTGGGAATTATGTTTGTGCAGGAAAAACATGTCAACCTTGTTCATATTGAGTCCCGCAAGTCCAAACGAAGGAATTCAGACTTTGAGATCTTTGTGGATTGTGACACTGACCATGAACAGCTGAAGGAGCTGACTCAGCTGTTGAGGAGGCACACTGAAATTGTTGAGATTACTCCATTTGAGAACTCGACTCTACCTGATGATGGTAGGCCATAGTTACCATTTCATCAAACTGATGTACAATAATAAAATGTACCTATTTATGCTTAAACATATACAGCAGCAAATACTATACTCAAGACCTATGAATAAGTACCAAAATGAAAATGTATAAGGTTCAAGTTCAATTCAGACTTGAGAGTCTAAAGTTAAATGATGAGGAAGAGCATAATTAAAGTAAAAGCAGAAAATTTAAGCTTTCTTATTTAACCTGATCTGTTTTTCAGATATGGCCGGTGTGCCCTGGTTCCCTAAGAAGATCTCTGATTTGGATCTGTCTGCAAACAGGGTTTTGATGTACGGCTCTGAACTGGATGCTGATCACCCGGTACGTAGAACAGTCTCAGCTGTTACAGAGTGGCACTTTCACTACTTCTATACTCAGCAGATTGTAAAAATGTAAACTGAGATTGTAAATCTGTTTTTGCAGGGATTTAAAGACAACATGTATCGAAAAAGAAGAAAATATTTTGCTGATTTGGCAGTGAGCTACAAACTGTAAGTTCAGTTGTTGCTTTGACTGTGATGCAGATTGTTTAATTTTGCTTTGATGTGTAAAATTGATTTTGCTAACATTTTTTTTTATAATTTAAGGATGAACCCTTTGAAATGCATAATATCATCTTGTTCATTAATATAAAGACATTAACCCTGTAAGCTATGATGGGTGGAGAGAACAAACAGGGTTTATAAAGCATATAGATAAAATTAAAAACCTCTGAGTGGGCAATCAAGTAAGTCTTTAGGTCAGGAAAAGAAGAAATAGTTCTGTCTGTTTGAAAAAAAAAGATTTTTGTCTTATTGTGCCTTTCATCTAACAACGTGTCCCCTGATTTCTTTAGAAATTAGATAAAGAAACATATTAAGTGTGAGTATAAGATAAATTACATTAAATCCTGTTTTAAATATTAAGAACAGTCGTCATAAATGCATTTAAAAACAAAAATTTAATCCAACAGTTAAATAGATCACACAACTGATTGGATTGAATTACGGATCTGAAACAACATGTAAAGATCCACGACTATCGGACCACCAAAGATACAGTATTTTAATTCACTACATTGCTCCTAAAAAGATTCATTCATTCATTCTTCAATACCATGTTTCAAACTATACGTTATCTATCCACATGCGTTAATATCAAAAGGGGTTAGAGTAAAGAATTAAATCACAGATATATAGTTATATATAGAACAGACGAAACAACGTGGGAGAAAATGTGTTGGTATATATTCAGGGACTTTTTCTGTACCAGCACTGTGTGCAGGTTAATAAAAATTAAAAAAGAAAATTTTTCATGTGCCTAGGACTTTTTCTTTTCTTTTTGTTGTGGTATTGAAAAAATCAAATTTTATTCTCGTACTGAATTGAAGTTTAAAAATTTGGTATCATCATTTGGTATCTTTCCCCATATTTTTATTTGATCTCTCAGTCAGCTAACTCTCTCACTCTGTTTCAGTGGTGATCCTATTCCACATATAGACTTCACCACAGAGGAGGTGCGTACCTGGGGCGTGGTGTTCAGGGAGCTCAACAAGCTGTACCCCAACCACGCCTGCAAAGAGTATCTGAAGAACCTCCCTCTGCTGACCAAATACTGTAACTACAGCGAAGACAACATCCCCCAACTGGAGGACGTCTCACACTTCCTCAAGGGTAACTGTTTAAATCTTAGCCAGCTTCGCTCATTCTGTGTCTCAGCAAACAACCAGCAATTACAGATCAGTGCTTTAAGCCCATGCTAAAGTGCCCTGAGCAGCAGTTTATGTAATGACTAAAAGATGTCAGCTCCACAAAATCTTCAACCTCTAACACTTTTAACTAAGTTTAAGTGACAGTGTCTAAAGTAAAGATAGAGTTAACTTAACCACTATTACTTCATTCAGTGAGGCTTGCTCATAGAGTTAAAAGCCTTAACTGCAGTCTCATTTGTAAATAGACAGTTTTGACTTGATGAAAACCACCTGTGCATGAGTAAGTGCATGTTAAAGAGACTTGATCATTAGCACTATCAGCACTCCAAAAGCTGCAGAATCAGTCGTATCCTAAGGCGGCCTGTTGCAAGAGCTAATGTGGCGCCCTCCCCACTTAACTGCTTGTAAATTTCCTTACATTTTCTTAAATCAACCGTGCAAGAGTGTTAGGATGATGTAACACATAGTTTTTAAGGGTGTGCGTGTCTGTGTGTGTAGAGCACACCGGCTTCATCATCCGGCCAGTAGCAGGGTACCTCTCCCCCAGAGACTTTCTAGCAGGCCTCGCCTTCAGAGTATTCCACTGCACGCAGTATGTCCGCCACAGCTCCGAGCCTTTGTACACACCTGAACCGTGAGTACACGAGACATTCACTTCATTCTGTTTTTTTGTTGTTGTTGTTGTTATGAGTTCCTCATTGAAGCAACACCTACATTTACCTCCTCAAATGTTTGCTTGATGCAGGGACACATGCCATGAGCTGCTGGGTCATGTCCCCCTGCTCGCTGAGCCTAGCTTCGCCCAGTTCTCCCAAGAAATTGGCCTAGCGTCGCTGGGAGCTTCAGATGATGCTATACAGAAACTGGCCACTGTGAGAAAATACACACATGAACACACAAACACACGTGTTGTAAATCATTTTTTTATAAGGCATAACAGCACACATTTAATTAAAGTCAGGTGTTTAACTGAGGCAGTGTTGTAGAAGGGATACCACAAACCCCTCTGAAAACAAAAGAACACAAGATCAGTGATGAGTTTTTTAGTTTTATGATTAAATTCATAGCAGACAGACTCATTTTGTCTAAATATGTATTCATATTTTGTATATTTATAAGCATCCCTACCATATGCACACAAAACATAACTTATTTAGTGAGTTGACTTACATTCTCATACTGTGTCTATCATATTTCTTTTTGTTCCAGTGTTATTTCTTCACAGTGGAGTTTGGGCTGTGTAAGCAGGATGGCAGGCTAAAGGCCTATGGAGCTGGACTCCTCTCGTCCATCAGTGAACTCAAGGTAACATGAGACCGGAGTCTAACCTTGTACTGTAAAAGTTCATCTGCTACGTCTGTAGAAAGTATATTACCAACAGAAGATGGTGGTTGGCATGCCTCCAGTTGGGAGAAGCTGCCAGAGCTACTGGTGCAAAAGTTTTAATTGACACTAGATTAAGAGAGGCATTTTCTTAATATGTAAATAAAGAGTTTTCCCTAAATTTGTGGAAGATTTTGGTGAACATGTTTGATGGGACATTTGGGGGTTCTCCCCTCAAAAAAGTTGGGTTTCTCAATTAAAAATATGCAATTTCATATAATTTGGGGCAATTGTTATTACCATATTTGTGTACAAACATTTGGAAAGGCGAGAGTGGATATCGACCAAAAAGGGTAAAGACAAAACTTGTTAAAGAAATCCACTGGAGACCAACTACAACCATTGGATCTGGGAAAAGTCACTTAGTTTTGATGCTCAGCACGTTGATTATACACTCAGCTAAGTTGGTGTCCAAATGGTCTGGGGACTGCACCGAAGGGTTATAAGGATTGTGAAAATCCTGAAATGTGTCTATGATGTTGATGATTGATGATTTTCTTCTTTTAGCACGCTTTGTCTGGCAAGGCCCACATCCTCCCATTTGACCCCCTGGTGACCTGCAACCAGGAATGCTTAATAACGACGTTCCAAGACATTTACTTTGTCTCTGAGAGTTTTGAGGAAGCCAAGAACAGAATGAGGTCAGCAGAATTATGTTCTGTAAATGCAGCCCTCCCTTCGTAAAGTATCCACAATCTATTCTCCAACAAGATTTTACATCATCTCTGCTGCAGTGAGCGACCTATCTAACCACTCGTTTCATCATCTGCTTTCCTTCGTTGAGTTGGATGAGAGGACTGATTGTGTCTATGCTAACAGTTTACTACTAGAAGTAGGAGGTGATCAGCTTATCATAAAAAAGTCTGGAAGCAGGGAGAAACAGCTTGTCTGTCTCTCTCCGAAACACCAGGAACACAATTACTATTACAGGAGCTATAGAGATGTTTGTTAGCATATATATATATAGAGCCATGCTGTTTCCCCATTTTTCCGTCTTTATGCTAAGTTACACTAATCACTTCCTCTGCAGTGGATTAGTATCTTCTCATGTCACTCTTGGAAAAAAAGCAAAAGAAATGTGGCATTCCAGTGATGTGAAAGGAAATCCTGGGTATTGATATGACTTTGTTGTGTTGGCAGGGAATTTGCCAAGACAATCTGGCGTCCATTCACAGTACGCTACGACCCCTACACCCAGAGTGTGGACGTCCTGAAAGACACTAACAGCATCAACAGCATGGTGAAAGACATCCGGCACGAGCTGGACATTGTGGAAGACGCCCTGAACCGACTCAACACACAACAGAGAGTCTGAGAGAAGGCTAAACTGGAGTTGGGAATGTTGGATGATAGTGAGGGTTTGGTGAGAATGGGTTTCACAAAAACTTAAGTAAAGTTAATAAAGTTACTGGCCTGAATCCAAGATGGGGGTTAGGCTACGCTGTAGTGATCTGTTCATCTTGAGTTATAATCATACAGTACTTGGTAGCTTCTGTGCGGGACAGGCCTGTAAGTCTTGTGTACAGCTGCAGAGCGCTCGTTGCCTTGGTGACATACATGACAATTCAGGAAATGTGGAGTGATAATATCTTGCCTTTTCCGGTAACATATTACTGTTGTAGTTTATGACAAAGAATTTGAATACATGTATAATAAAGTAAAACATATGCATTTTTAAAAATGTAACATAAAAATCTTAACTTTGTTGCCACAATGTTAATGTCTTAATGATTAATGTCGAATGCTGCACTGTAAAGATGGATCCTGGTATTCATTGTTTCTGCTGACCACTGCTTATTTTATGTGCCTTTGTTCTGTTAATGAAGCACTATGAGGTGTTGTTAGCCATAATGTATTACAAAATTCTAAAGTTAAATTGATATGGATATGTAAAACACATATTTTTGGGGGGGTTGTTACATTTGTGAATGTGTCTATGTGTGTGGTTTTTGGAAATACGATGAATAAAACAAAGGAGGAAAACATAAACAAGCAATTAAATCTGGTCATAATAAAATAAATAACTGACAAACAGGCTGCCTGGATTGATTTAGTGCTATGCACAGCAGTGCCACACGGTGGAACCATGAGACCACAACGGCACTAACTACCCAAACTTGTACTTCCCTTAGAGCAGACACTTTTACCCCAAATGATCAAACAGGTAAAGGCAAATCAACTACAAGTGTATCAGTGTTTGAGCTAACAGAAGTGGAAAATGATAGAAAGCAAGCACATTGATGTGTGTTGGTAACATTCAGCACCTGCTCTGCACAGCTGGAAGCTAACACCGACACACAGCTGCTGTTAACATAATTAGCATGACAGTAGCCGAGATGAAAAGCAATTATCTTTGCATGAATGCACATGAAACTATATTAATATGTGACTTATTGTACTTACAGTTCAGTGGACGCATACAACAGTAAATTAAAAACTTACACTTAATTGTCCACACTAGGCTACTAGCTTAACTCAGGGAGGCTCTCGTGAGCAGCGTGAGCGAGAGACGGATTCTTCCACTCCAACTGTGGAGGGGGGTTCACAGAAAGTATCTACGCCATTGGGCTCAACACACATTTTTACTGATATTCTAACGTCCCTTATTAAGACTCCTACTTGGAATTACCATGTCATTTCCAAATCATTCAGATGTGATGGGATTTTCCATTGGTTTGATAAAAGATAAGCTAATGCAGTATTGGGAATAGTTAGTAGTGGGAAATACCTGTGCAGCAGTCGCAATACAGACTATACAGAGTACAAATATCAAAAGTTGAAAATATTATTTTGAAAATTCAAAATATAGCTATGCCATAATAGAGGAGCGAGAGGGCATTTTAGACAGCAGACATTTGGACGTGTGTAGGAAAACGACAGGTGTTACTAATATAATTAATGATGACTCTGTTCTATTTGAGTGGCTGGGACACTAATACACAATACCAGGACTCTGATTCTGAAGCAGCAAATGGGATTCAGCTGTCATTCATTTTTATTATTTATATTTGTGTTTTTCTGCTTTTCTTCTTTTTACTGTGACATGTCAAAATATCCTCTGTGAAAGGGATTTTATTAAGCAAAGTTGTTCTTCTTCTTGTCGTGTCTTGTCCTTTACAGTCTATGGTCTTGTCCAACTGCAAAGAGACAAAAAGAGACACACACAGTCTCACGGTGATTCTGAAAAGGAGCAAAACAAACAAGAACCCCAAAGCATCAACACAGAGAAACAAAACTACACAGAGATGGAAAATGACCACAAAGAGATACAAAACATGGCTAAATGACTGTGTAGTTTGTGTGTCTAGATTTCAATGTAGGAAAGACGGTGTGGCCCTTTGCATGTCTGTGCCCCTGCACCCATTGTCTCATAATCCACTGATGCCACATGTGAACTGGCTGTCCAATAACAGCTGCTGGCTGGTCTCCCCAAGTTACTCACATGACTACTTGTCAAGCAAGAGTGTAGCATTGCTTAATATGGTTAAATGATGGGACATAAAGGCCCTGTTCTCTGGTTTTCCCTTCATCACTCACCAGTTTATATTTGGTCTATTTTTAATATAAGACGTTTTACCTTGTTATTATTCTAACAAAACTGATGTTTTTATGGTTAACAGGGATTTATTAAAAGCCATGAATTAAAAATGAATGTAAAGTAAAGTTAAGATCAGCAGTTCAGAAAACCAAACTGAAAATAGAGTCATGTTCTGGTGCAATATAGAAAGTAAAAGTAGTTTAAAAAGTAACATGGAAAGTAAAAGTGAAGGTGAAATGAAGTGCAGGTTATTTTTGTCCCCAGCTAGTGTGTCTGCGTGGGTATCATGTGTCAGTGATGATCTCTGGGCCATCACATAACTTTTTTATTTCCTGTAGAATCGAGTACTACTTTCATTCCATGCACACATTTATTTACAGAGCAAGGAAAAATTAAGCTAGGTGAGAGTTTAGTGCTGGGGCATGCACTTTTTTTGAAATACACTTGCCATCATTTGATAGAGGAAACTAAATTAATTAAGACAAAACTAGGCTATATTACATGTAATGCAAGAAGAGAAGAGTGAACTTTGACCAACAAACGCCAGTGATGCCCGGTGATGCAAACTCAGCAATATTGTTGCTAGATTTAGCAGCTTTTCGGACTACCCTAACATGTTTTTCTAAAAGCACTGAGCAACACATTTAGCAAATTTAACACTCAAATGCTAAAACCCACGCATGTTTCCTTGAAATGAAACACAAAATGATTTTCTCACTTAGTCACAACGAGCTGCAAAAGTTTGCTGTGAGAGATGTCAGCAGCAGGCAGCAATCATTGTTGGCTGACTGCAGCAGCAGTAGCAATGCTTTTGACCAAACAAATGTATTATTTTGGTCAAATCTGAAAAGGGCTTAGCCTTCAGTAACGTTGCTACAGGCTAGTGCACTCTCGGCAGACGAAAATTAAGCCTGTCTTGAAAAAGATTTTCAACATTTGATTTAAAGACATTTACATGGAAGACGATTAAGGCTAGACAGGAGAAAACAATGAGAATAACATCGAAATGATGAGAAAAAAGTTTAATACAATGTTGAGAAAAAAAGTCTAAATGTCTCCTCTGGTCCAGCTGTGCCAGCTGCCGGTGTTGTGTCTCTACCTTATTTTTACAGTCTATGGTCACTACTGGTTTTCACACTAACTGTTCTTAAACTGAGGCTACTGTCATATTTACCACCCAATGAGCCTAATATGGTACTAATATTTACTGACCCTGAGATTCTGACCAGATTACTGGAAACCAGGTGATTACTACCAAATAACTCTGAGGAAGCTGGTAGTGGCTCAGGAGATCTCAGACATGTCTACTGTACATTTTGGCAAGACTTCTATGACCCTGAACACTCGGAACAACATTTAAAGTACTGTTCATCAGACATGATTTCAAGACTGACCGGAAAGCCATCGGCAGAATCTTGTGGAGAGGATACCAAGATTGCCACTGTCTTGCACTTTGCACTTTGTGTCATCCACAGTACAACCTTTAATTATACAGCATGTTTAGTTAACTGTCATAATCAGTTTCTCAAGCTGATACGATTACATAACACGTTTGTCACTGCAACAAAGATAATCCCATGACACCTTACAACAAAATTCAAATTGGTAATACGTAAGTCTGTCTCACCTCACTACAACCAAGGGCTTAATGCAATCAAAAACATTGAAAGAGGGCAACAGAGAGCCGGGTTGAAGGTATTGAGGTATAATCATCAAAAAGTATGGGTCATCATCAAGGTCTTAAAAGTCACATCTGCATGGTTCAATGTGAAGGAAACTCAGTTTTCTTGGTCGTTATACCGGCACTGAGGAATTTAGTGCTTTAATTGACACATTTATTCCTAATACAAATGACAATCATGGATAGGAAGTATGTTAGCTGGAGAGCTGAAAGAATCTTTGAATACAGCTCTTTCTAGCGAGAATACTGTTCTGATTGGAGGAATTCGGTTTTGAATGTCTAAATTATAATTACTGCTACACAGGTTCAGCACCTTGGAGAGTACCACAGCCTTGTCTGTAATTGTCTTGTGAATGGTGGTATGGTGTGAATGATGTATGAGCAAAAGCTGCTGACACTGGTGATACGGTATCCCATGTGCTGCCCCGTTTGTTTGTTTGTTTGTTTGTTTGGAGTAAACTTTGACAATCTGCCATCTTTTACATATTAATACTTAAAACTTTGATTGTTTATAGAAACCTCATTACTCAAACTTAGGCTACGTTACGCAGGATGGGTTTTTAGAAGGGTCAGGAAAAAAGCACTTTCTAGCACCTTCCTATTGTTTTTTTCAGATCCTTCATGCCAGTTAAAGTTCTTAAACCACACTGTGAAAATCCTCTGTTATGAGTTGAAGTAATTGCAAAGAGAAATTGTGTGTTATCCTCTCCTTTTCCAATTAAATCCACTCCAATGGCCTCTGATCACAAGTTGGCTTGCATATACTTTTGTTTAAATCTGCACAGCTGAATGAAACAGGGGGGATAGGAGTGCTAGCATAAAGACATAATGCAACATTTCTTCCCTACATTTCTGGGTGGCCCATAAAACATTAAGAAAAAGATTTTTGCATTGGATTTTGGATCATTGCAGAAAATAAATGCTTATCCCTAGCCTAATTAATTGTTTCCTAACATAATTAAAAATCACAAGTTTGCAAGGACACTGGTAAACATGCCTAGAGGATGTAAGGCGGACTAGTGACAGAGATGCCGTCTGTGTCCAACGTGATGAAGTACTCTACTCTCATTTAGCCACTTGTTAGCAACTGCCTTTTTAAGGACACATTAAAAACTTCACAATTCACAAGTGGGGGTACTGGCTAACATATTTTATGTTGTACAACAAAACGCAAACATCTCTTAAGCTTGTGTTAACCACAGACCTTGTTTCAGGCATCTAACCACCAACCCATTTTGATAAACTAACAAACTTCTAATTGCACTTCTGTCATCACGCAGTGACATCACAACATCATTAAGCTACTTTTATCAATAATGCACCTGCCTGTAGCAGCTTTCCCTTAAAAATGAGTGGGCAAACAGTAGTCTGTCAAACATACTACTAACCAGCAGCTGATATTTGTGTGTGACATCCTGCACTGCCCACATATTGCCATCTGGCTTGTCTCTGACAAGAGTGCCTCCCCATGGTTCTCCCTGCTTGAGACTGATTCCTGTTTTTCTTTGTCTTGTGTGGGTTAAATAATTGGAGTTTGCCATTGCACCTACTACAAAGAGCTTAGTCTTTTAATAATATGTTTACTTACCTTGCACGACAGCCTGATTCTCGCGATATCACGAGGTTACACGAAGATTGCAGGTTCAGATCAGGTTGTGTTTACAGCATCAATAACAGTTTTGAATCACAGCTTGTGCAGGATCCGAGTGCAAAAAAAAAAAAAAAACTCAACAAGAATCAGCGGGAAAGCTCCCATACACATAAACGGGACTGGTAAACTTGAAGTTTTTCAACAGTGGGAGATTAAAAAGGGTCTAAGGAGACAAGCCTCCCGAAAACGTCGAGGCATGTGTTTAAAATCGGGGTTTTATTTTGAAGGCCGGAAGTCGGTGTTTGCGGGGACTGGATCATGTGGGGTGCTCAGGCTGTGAGGGAGGGAGGAGGAGTTGGGTGTTGCCTCGGTCTTTGAGCTGGAGTCAGGATTCCCAGTCGAGATTCAGCCCGTTACACGCCGCGACACCTGGCCTGCTTCTGCTGCCGTCTTGTGAACTCTGCGCCGAAAATATCCGACATAAACTGACCACCATGGGAGTCGAAGGCTGCACCAAATGTATCAAGTACATGCTTTTCTTCTTCAACTTCATCTTCTGGGTAAGCAAGCCTTGTTTTTTAAAGCACATTGTGTGTTCACTTTGGTGCGCAGAGCCACCTCCTCTGTGGTTAGCGGTTTTTGGTTTGTTTATGCTGCCAGCCCGTTATGAATGAACGATGCTAGATAAATAAACAACATACACGCTAATGTTTCATAGCACATATTTACATTTACCGTTATACCCTCTGAATAACAGCGCGGCAGTTTTTGCACCGCTAGGGGGGATTATGGCGAAATTAAAGCATAACCTAATAAATTGCAAGAAAGGCGCGTGTGCTTAATTTACGTAATTGTAATAAACACTCACTAGGTGTTGGATTTTATAGTTAGTAAACAGCAAGACACAACATGTCGGAGTGGTCACCTCGAGTAGTGGGTCAGCAAATCTAACTGAGAAAATAGCGTCTTTAGCCCCCAAATGGCAAGTTCACTCGATATTTTTAGTTGGTTGTGACATGAACCACTCGGTTCAAACGTTTGGAATCTCATTTTAGGTCCCTGCACGAGGCTTTAACACCATAGGAGCTGATTATTAATTGGTAAAATCTTTAGTTTGGAGGTTTGCCGTGAAGCCCAACACGTTGGGCGGTGGGGGAGACTGCCTCGCTTGGGTTTGGAGAATGGCTTTGTTTGGATTACATCCTCCACCCAATTTGTGTGTGTGTGTGTGTGTGTGT
>CAFUXE010001347.1:40067-53697 GCA_903364295.1 Serranus cabrilla
GGACTCATGGTGGTTTCCATTTGGTGAGTCAAGGCTCTGCGTTATGTGATGGATCATGGAAACATTTGTGAGTGTTTAGTTTGTACTCTCCATGTTTAAGTAAAGGCTGCTGTAGAGTTTGTTCTCAAACAGCTCCTTCGCTTTCATCCCCATTGACTCTGGTGCTTTCCTTCTTTCTATAAAATTAAAAAGTCATTGCCTAAATCAAAAAGTGGCTCTATAGTTTCATATATGTGGAGCTGAGTGTCAGGCAGCCCGGTTGGTTGATCCAGCTACTGCCTGACAATTGTTTTTAAAACGGAGGGAAAACAATCCTGAGCAGAGTGTCAGGCAGACACAGCCCAGTGTTGACAGCTGCATTGGTGGAGGCGCCTTGTTGGTGACAGGGAAATATGATCAAGGGATTCCAGTTGTGGTTACAGATTAAAAAAACACTCAGCAACTGTTAATTTTGTGACAAAAGGCTGGGTGATATATCAATATTATATCAATATAATGATGTGAGACTGGATATCGCCTCAGCTTTTGGATCCAAACATGGTAGATGTGTTATTTTTCCATGTTTTTAAAGGCTGTATTACAGTCAAGTGATATAATTCATTGACTGCTCTAGCTGTTCTGTTAATTGTCTTTATTCACGTAACCATATTTATCAGTAATCAGATTTGTAAATATTTAGCACCAATAGTCCACCCTACAGTATTGTAGCCAAATCAATATTGAGTTCATTTGAAATATTTTGATATTTAATTTTTTGCATATTGCCCAGCCCTACTCTAACACATTCATTTACGAAAACTATTTGAACGTTTGCTGCAAAGGTTGCAAGGTATTTTTTGTATTGAATTGAATGTGGTCCTGCATGTAGGCTATTTGGTTAATGCAAACAGCCGGATGCCATTGCATTGTGTTTTAGACGACTCAAAAGTAGAAATGAAGGCTTAAGAGAAGGTCATCATAAGAACCACCTAATGTCTTTGTTGATCGTTTGTATTCCTTTTAAATGTGCTCTCCAAGTTTCAAATTAAAGCCGAGTGTTGCCCACTCATCTCTCACTTGGGTACAGATCACACTTCCTGTTACAGCTGCTTTGCTGAGACTATCGAGGCACATTAGAGGATGTTAGCAGTGTAAGTGCAGGCAGCACCGCAGGCTGACATGTTGCAGACAGGTCACTCAATTTAGAAGCAGCTTCATCAGCAAATAAGCAGGCCTGTGGTGGTAGTTTTCAAATTTTGCAATCAACATTTGCTCTACGGACACATGACATTTTAACCTTTTGTATTCCGGTGAATTCTTGAGAAATGTGTGTTGCTTAGTCGCGGTGTTGCCCACGTAGACACGCATAATATTTGCTGCGTCATTCAATGTTGGACAGCAGTGGACATTGCCTAATACAGAATTCATTGATTCTTTACGGGGTTGCAACTGTTTACTTTAAATGACTATTTTTGCAAACATTTCTGCAAGGCAGCTTGTAGATTGCGTCAGAACATTACTACAGTGCAACATCAGGTATTATAGGCTACATTATAAAATCAGTTATTTCTGTGTTAACCTTTTAATTCTGGCATGTCCAACAGGCACCTGAAAGCAACATGGGTTGGCTCCAATGTGTTACAGTTTAATGGTCTTTTGTGGCAGGATCAGTACAGCAACATGCCAATAAAAATGTTTTAAAATCTTTAGTTAACACAATATGGGACAGTTTTTTCACATTGTTTTTTGGTCGACTCCCACTGGCCTGCAGTTTGAGCCCAGGGACCCCAGCAGGAAATGCTTATAGTCCTTATGACCATCCACCTCTGATTAGCGCTATCAATAATGAATGTCAACTAAAGTGTACGTTGAACAGCAAGCAATAGGCTCTTTATTTCCCACCGCTGCACTTTTCTTCAGTCTAACTGTTCAGGGACTAGAGGTTTAATAATTAAGCCACAGTCACAGCACTATCTAACATAGATAACAGGAAAAAAGGCAGTCGCTTCATAGCTTCAGATGTGTGAAGGCACAGGATCTAAAACTCCTCCAGTCAGCTCCACTTTATACACAGTTGGTGGCATGGGCAGGGTTTATTTAGGGGGAGACAGCAGGGCAACAAACAGAAGTGGAGTACACCATCTGAAAGCTAGGAAGCTGAAGATTAATTTGAGATGCAGCGCAGTATTGTGTTTCAAAAAGATTATAAATCTTTAATAAAAATGTATTAATTAATCACTTAAAACAATTGAAGTTTATAAGGGTTTATGATATGATAAATGGAGTCCATTTCAATGATCAGTCATGTCTCCAAAGCCCTACAGCAATATTTGTGTTGAAGACCTTGAGGAACACCATAGAAAAATCCATGCTGTGATTTTGTTTCAGAAACTATAGAGACATTTATTTAAATTTCTAAAAGAAATTAAATTTTTCAGCAGGAGGTCAGTGGTTCAGTTCTGTCAACTGCTGAGAAACCCACATATTGACAATATACATAGAAAACACGATATACCCCCTGACTGCCCTGGGTCTGTAGTTTGTGGTTGTAAAGTTTCATGAGGCTGTGATTATCATAGATTATCATACAGGTCATTTACTCAGTGAGGTCAGGGTTAAAAAATGCTCTTTCTATGGGGACTAAAATCATCACAAATAAAACTGAGCGTCAGCTTTCCAATCATACCAAATGTATGGAATTCCAAGATTGTTTGGGGACCTGAGTATGCAGAAATATTCAGTTACAATAGACGAAAATAACATTTCCATTCCAATATGTTAATGTCAGAGGCCAAGGGGCCCCTTTGACAATAGCCATGTGAGTTTTTCCATTGATAAATTATATTCTTTCTTTGGACTGCACCAACTCCTCGGATTAGGAACTAGTCTCTGGTAGCCTTTCTCCAGGAAAACTGGTACCAGAGCGGCACAATCTCTTTGCTGGTCTCGAACTACGTAACACCTACGTCAGGGGTTGGGGGCGGAATTATCATGACCGACAAGCGTCTCGAGCCTGTGGAAAAGCAAACTGGTTCTGAGACGGTCTGCATGTTGAACCAACTGCGAACAACCCAGCAAAAGAACCAGACTCATGTGGTCTAAAAAGGGGTTCAGATGGCTAAATTTGCATATAGCTACAGTCTTGTCTTCATAGCTGCTGTACCTCTCTGCAAAGTCTCCTAGCAGCTGGTAAAGATAAACAGAGAAAGTAATGTCACATAGAGAGATGTAATCAAAGATTCCTTGTCCAGGCCTGTCTGAATCACATAAGTTTACCATCGTAGGGGTTTTGTTGTAGATGTACACGCATTTGCATGTGCAAAATATTCACTGACAAGAAGTGTTGGTCATACTCCTGAAAAAGAGACTTTTAATGTGATTGTTAATGTATTACAGCATCATTCTGGCTCCCTCTTTCTTTTTAACACATATCCCACTTTAACCCTTTTAGTTTTATTGGCTGCTCTAAAGAGCTCTGTGAAAGGATCTGTCAGAGCAGGCGAGTCCAGTCGATCTGAAGAAACACTTTGGCTGCAGTGTGCGGTCACTGAGCAGCCGTCCGCTGAGGCTGGCTCTTTAAAAGGGAGACCTCCTGTTTCCATAAATCACGCTGGACACTGAGAGGGTTAAGAGGCTACAGGAGTTGGGGGGAGGGAAGCCTCTGTGTGGTGGTATAGGAGGCTAATGCGAACTGCAGACAACACCTCGACCCCCCACTCCCTGTCCTCCAGCATGCCCGGCATTCTACAACCCCCTGTACTCTGGGCAACAGGCAGAAATAGACACGGGAGCGAACGCTGGCAGGGAAACTTGTGCTGATCTCACACCAGATGATATTTAAAGCAGTTTCAGAGTTTCACTCCTGTTTCTAGGTTTCCTTCTGTGTTGAGTGTTATCTAGAAAAAGACTGATATAACTCATTTCCTGTGTTACAACACACCTAAACTTACTTCATTATCATAAGTTTTGATCAGAAGGAGCCTTCACTGTCAGTCCCCAGTAGGCGTGCTCTGTCCGGTGACAGCAGGCTGGAGGACACATGACGGTTGTGGCCCATGTGTTTGGACAGTTTTCTCGGGGAGGAATGTGTGACCACAAGTGCAGTGGCTGAACGAGCAACAGATGGTTAGTTCATGTCGTTGGCATCCGATGCCAAAAATATTATCAGTGTCTGAAAATGGGGCGGGTTGCCTGACTTCTGTTAATCTATGTTCGCCCTAATGTCTGTTTATCACCCACCACAGGCGAGTTTAAGTGTATGTCACAATAAGGGCCTGAGCAATACGGGATTTTTTGGTGTGATCTTAGAGGGGATTACCATATTGACGCCCAATACAATTTTTTTTTAAAAATTAGAATTAAAATAAACTCTTTCGATGTGATTTGTGAATTTTGTACCATTATGACGATGAAAATGTACTCAGGAGGCTGCTTTCTTCAAAATGTTCATTTCTTAAAAGATATTTAAAGTTATTATACATCATATGTA
The DNA here is from genome assembly GCA_903364295.1 of Serranus cabrilla. NCBI lineage: Eukaryota > Metazoa > Chordata > Actinopteri > Perciformes > Serranidae > Serranus > Serranus cabrilla. The sequence goes on from CAFUXE010001347.1 coordinate 44,536, forward strand.
CAATGTATTATATTATCAGCTACATCAGTATCTTTGGAAAAGTATTCCCACACTGATGCCGGTCACAATAACACATTTTTTAAACGATACATTTTCCCAGAAACTGTCATGATAAACAGTATCGTTGATGTCGTTTTAGGACCTTTTTCTAGCACTGATATAATGATATTAGAGCATAAATATACAAGTGCGTCCTTTTCAAGAGCAATGAACTTTTAAATCTCAAGAATATTAAACATTGGAATTGAAATGTGGGTAAGAAATATTAAAATATTCCAGATAAATAAATCATAAGAAAATAAACTACAATAAAAAATAGACTCCCAGGCTCTTTTAGCAAAAAAAAATGCACTGAGATAAATATGTATTATATGTATCAAACGTTAAGTCGATGTATTGTAGCTGTAGTTGGAAAATCATATAACATTAATGATAGATGTTTAAATTCCTGGTAAGCTGTGCCATGGAAGCAGAACGCACAATGCTTGGGTTCTGTTACTAAAGCGCCTAAATTCAATGCAGTTATTATTAATATCTATCCACTACCTGTAGTCACAGTCACAGGCAGGGCTAACACTGAACCAACAAAGGCGACATAAGGCCGCCCCAGTGTGTGATTTTAATCTTTGAGAGAAACGGGCGTGGCAGTGGTTTTATTTTTGTACTATTTTTTAAAACCCTTTTATGTAGTTTAATGACATTTTATTAATTGCCATTGTGATTATTATTGATTGACATTTTACTATTTTTATCATTCAGATTTTTTTCAGTCGCTTGTAAAGCACTTTAAAATGCATTTGATGAATTCGAAAGGTGCTTTATAAATAGACTTTGATCAGCAGGTTGCGGCTGTGTGAAAGTGTCCTAGAGACAGACAAGCATTCATGCTCCCTGTCACAACGACAGGCAATTTAGAGTAAAATATTAACTTAACCTGGATGTCTTTGGACTCTGGGAGGAGGCAGGAGATCCCAGAGGATCATGGAAACTCTGCATGAAGAGCGGGTTCTAAGCCAGAACCCTTGTCTCTGTGAGGTGCTCTCCACTGCACCACCGTGCCACCCTCATTATTAATAGTAACTAGGGTGTTTTTCCTTCTGTTATAGGTCAAAATATCTGCTGTGAAATATGTTTATTACAAAATGTATGTAATTATAATACTTGACTATAGCTCTATAACTAAAGATTATTTTTATGGTCAATGAAAATAATTTTATTAATCATTAATCTCTATGTCAAACATTATGTAAAATTCCCCTCACAAATTCTTATTATTCCCAGTTGACAGAAGACTTTTTATTTATGGTTTTTACCCTAAAGTAAGAGCACTTGTTTGATTTCTGCTGCGTTTGCTTCATCTGTGGTGCTTGGTGTTTTACCACCAGCGTGCCCCAGCCACTGCTTGGGCTTGGAGCAGAAACAGACAGCGGGACATCCCTGCAAGCAAAAAGCCAATGAGAGTAACTTGTAGTCCTGGCAAAAGATGTACAGACAACCAAAAGAAACCCTCAGTGGAATGCAGTTTATTCAGGTAACTGTACCGAAACAGCAAACACTCGAGGACAGGAGAGAGAAACTTTTTCGAGACAGCGACAACGTCAAAGTGAGAGTTGTTTATTTTGTAAAAGAAAAAGAATGAAATAGGAAAAAATTGTTAAGGAACAGCTTGGATTTTTTTCTTGCAAACAGAGCTATTCAGTTTACAGTGAATTGATTTTAATAACTTTAAATGTACACTGTGCAGCTGTACTATCAAGGAAAATAGAAGTCTGTATCCGCAAGATATTCAATATTAATTTACGGGATGGGGTTCGGAAAAATGGAATACAAACATCCCGAGTTAATGTACGAGCTGTTTCAGTTCTTCCTCACCACTCAATCATAAATGGCCAACAGTAGACTTTTCTTCTGTTGAATTATGAGTCTTGTGACTTCTTAGACTCCCACTGAATTTCATTGAAGTCTCAGTGATTCTTCAGAATTGGTGTGAAACAGTTATACGGCTAGTCACTCTGAGTCAAACATCCCAGAGATCATATTTATAGCTCTAAGATCGTCTTCTGGGTTTCTGATTCACTGATTTATTACTTTCTAAACCACCGGCTGGTATCTGTGAGTCACAGCCCTTCGCATGTCCTTTAAGCTGCAGCAAACCTGTAGCGAGGACAGTTCCTGACCCTCGTTATCAGTAGTTGTAGCCATGCTGCTGCCTCGATCACGTCTCAGACGAAGCATAAAAATCACAGATTTTAAACTTTGTTCTGTCTCGACTCATCATGTGTAAAGAAGCTTTAAATTAAATCTGGTTGAACCCTAATTCATTGGTAAGGAGGCTTGGAGTTCACTTGAAGTTAGTGAGTCATTTTGTGGGGGCGCTGCCGCGGTGTGTGTTGAATTTCTGCACTCTTGCCAGTTATGGTGTTGATCCGGTTGCTAGGCAGCAGCTGGCCTTAGCTGAGGAATGGAGCTCAATGGGATGAGGAGGGAGGACGGGGCCGGGAGAGTCTGTTTTGGTTCAAATCTATTCACAGATACTAGTGTCAGCTAGTTAAGATATTCTCTTTGGTCATATTCTCTATTTTGAATGTTTTGAAGTATGAGATTTATTTATCCAACCCCCATGTGGAGCTGAAGGGTGTCTGTTGTGTCCCTGGTGGTTTATTTGACTGCTCCTTGTTCCTGTGTGGCTGCTGAGGTGTATGTTAACTCTGGTTATATTTAGGATTTCATTGTCCTGGGCCAAAGAAAAAAGGGCTCAGGAAGGCTTATGTCAATGTAAACCTCCCCGCAGAACAATACATTTCATTAACAAAGTTGCACATTTCAGTATGTGCAGGGTTTCCCCAAGGAAACCGGTTAGAAAAGGAAACATGATTAAACAAAGGGTCTCACCAGACGCTGCTGGTTGCCTTGAATTTTGGGTTCAACATTTTGGGAAATACCTTTAGTTGCAGTATCGGAGAGAGTTAGATGAAAAGATTGATAACACTTAATATGAAGATAACACCTGCAGCTGGTTAATTTAGCTTAGCACAAAGAGCTAGCCCAGCTCAGTGGGAACACAATGTGCCAAACAACAAATCTAAAGTTCACCTTGTCCTGGACATGTTGTCCTCCCCAAAGAGAAGGTTTTTTATTATTACACCCAAAAAAGCAGACAACGGCAGGTTAGCCAGGCTGTCTGTCAGCGTAGAGCCTTGATCAATCAATGAGTTAATAAACAGTGGGATATTTGTGTGATTTAACAGCTGTCCATGTAGATTACTCTTCACTTAAAGAGACGGCAGTCAGTGTGGGTTGCATGACAGAACATATACTCACCATTTACATCTCGCTTGTGTCTTGCAACCAGTAAGGCTGCCTTTGCAATAACTATCAGCAGAATGAAAACATAAAGCATCGGCAGCTTATGGTGTCCTGCAGGCACAGTGTTAGGATGACACGCATCATAAAACTGCGTCATCCTGAGTGTGCATCTGGCTCGGGGCCTTTCTTTTATGTTAGAATGACCAATAAATGTGAAAATATGAGAACCATTAAAAACTGAACAAAATGAAACACACTGAGGGAACTTGATGTGTTGTGTTTTCTGTTGCAGCTTGCAGGAGGGGTCATTCTGGGCGTGGCCCTGTGGTTGAGACATGACCCCAAGACCAGCAACCTCCTGGAGCTCGAATTTGATGGAGCCCACGCCCCCAGCACCTTCTACATCAGTACGTATCTCATCCCTACCATATCTTCTCTCAGTCCCTGTTTCTGTCTTCACACTGTTGGTCGGCGGATACAGCTCAGTTCAAAAGGCTTATGGCAAAGAAGCATCTGCTGCCACACTCAACCTCGCTCACAACTGAATCACACTCGGAAAATAGCTTTTCTGGCATTTCTGCTCATTTACATTATTTCCACAAGACGCCACTGCCCGTTGTCCACTCACCAGGCCAAGTTAAATGTTACTCAGATGGAAATGCTCTCTGTGTTATTTAGTCTCATAATTATTCTCATCAGACTCGTTTTGCTCAGGTTGTGGAAAGACTGTTTTATGGGTTCAAAGGAAAGTCATAAAGTCTGAGTTATCTGTCATAAAAAAAGCTGCATGGAAACAGGAAACCTTTTAAACATTAAAACTCTTATTGCACATACAACAAATTCTATTTCTGTGTCTATTTTTCTGATACAGTTAAAAACATTTGGGCTTTTGCTTAAAATACAAGTTTATAATTAGTATATCATTGTTATTTGTAGGGATACACGTTTACGACTTTTTTAAAATCCCTATACGGACAAAACATTTATTTATAATTTGTTGTCCTATGATTGTGTTATAAATGATGCCTCAAAGCTTGAAATTATGCAGCAGAGCCCCGTATATCTTTCAGTATACTGTAGCTGCAGTGACTTCCTTTCAATGTTATCGACATTCTCACACACATTTATATGATGTGCTGTTATGACTAACAGTGCTACCAGTACAGTGTATATAATTGACCAGCATTAACTATTAATGGACTGAATAAGTGGATCTCCTTTAAGGCTCTGTGATTGAGATGGATGGGATGTTCATTATATATTAAAGTTAAAGACAAAAGGCACATTTGTAAATTACTTTTGGCACACATTCGTTAGAGATTAAAACTGATTTTTCTTTGTTTTCCTTAGTGATGTCCAAATAAGCTTCACAGCCCATTGTTGTTGTTAAACAGACTGGATCCATATAAAGAAGGAAGAGTAAATCAGTCTGTTTTCAACCCTTTGTTAAACAGCGAGCACCGTGTCGTGGGCTCAGAAAATACAGACATTTCTTCATGAAGCTTCATTTGACCATCACTATCAGACCCTCAATGTTTCTGATTACGGAAATATTTTAAATAAATATGTATGAACTCAACAGTAGGGCTGCAGCTAACTTTTTTTTAATCATCAAATTATTCCTCAAAATATATTTTATTTAATCAATCACAAAAGAAAAGGTCTGTGCAACACACAGTGTAAAACCCAAAAAAGAAAGAAAGCTCCAGATTCTCACGTTTGAGAAGTATTTTGTGTTGAGAAACTATTGGACTTACTGCTTACAGTCAGTCACAGCATTGTTGCGTACACTCACACCTACAGCACAGTACAGGGCGTACAACCCTGACCCTCAGTAACCTGGATGTGAGAATATTAAACTGGTGTGAAATGCGTTACGATGAAGTGGGGCGGCACCGCCACGCCCAGCTCACAGATCAGTGACTTGTGACTAGGACTAACAGAGGCCACGCAGCTCATCATATGACTCTGTTAAAAGCTTGCTCTCCCACATGAAGCAAGCCGCTGTCCTTTACCCAACCCAGCAAACCAACATCCACATTACACAAGTCAGTTCCTCCCGTCTGCAGGAACAACCTGACTGAGTCATCTGCCATGTGAGGAAAGCGAGCGAGAAGAGAGATGAAAGGGACGATGACGGGATAATACAATTTGTTGAATTACAAAATAAATGTGGGAGTCTCCTATTCTCATCTAAAAGGCAGCTGCAGAAAAAATGGAGGGTGTGTTTGGAGCATTGTTTTCTCCGTCCTCTGAGGCAGCATAGCTGTGGTTGTTCAATGAAAAAAGGCTCACCAGCCAGAGAGGAACTACTCAGGGACTTTCTCTCAAACAGCCTCAATGATTGCATCCTAACCATTACATAAAGCCTCCCTCTCATTCCCGAGGAGGGGAGAAAAAGCCTCGTTGGTGAAGGAAAAAATTCCTCACTGGCCCTCCCTTCCCCTCCTCCTCACCGACCCCACCCTCTGCCTCCCTCCTCTGTGAAAGTTTTCCTCTCCCTCACTCCGCTCGGTTTCTTTCCACTGTCGCTCCCCCTTACTTGCCCATCTGGTTGTGGTTAGTGTTCAAGTCGCGCTGTCTCACTTCTCCTTATTTTTCCTTTAGTCCTTCCCTCCCTCCCCTCTATCTCTGTCTGCCCTTTTCTTTCCTCCCCTCCCCTCCCGTCTTCATCCCCTGCTGCAAGAACGTTTCAATATGGAGTCCTACATCTGCTTCTCTCCTTTCTCTCACCCCTACCCACTCTCAGACACTATTACCCAAGGGGTCGCCTTTCAACAGAATCAAACATGCAGCGAATTTCTCCATTAATAGACAGATTACTTTTTACCGAAGTCTGTTCTCAAAACTGTCCTGACATAAAGAAACAGAAATTAACTGAAGTTCAGCTGGAAAATAGGTTAAAAGTCAAGTAAACTAAATGACGTTTGGAAAATTTAAGATGTTTCTTCATCTTTTCGGTTCCTGTTAAGTCTTATTGTTTTCCAGTTTCATTCAGTTTTCTCAGTAGCAAAGAAGGGTCAGTTCCTTCCAGGTTATGTAATCATTACAGCTTTTGTGGCAAAAGTTAGAAACTGTCAGGAGAATGCTGGTTGGGACTGGGTGGACAGTCCCAACCAGCTAAATGCTTTAGTTTTTACCAGAGAACAGACCTATGATTCTGTTATACAAACCAAGCTTTAATTCAACTGCTCTAACTTGAATGAAGTTAACAGTGCTGATAAGAAGTTATCTTCAGGGAAAACTACAGTTATACACTGTGAGATTTATTTTGTAGTTCCAATGACCAACTCTGTCAGTTATGAAGATATTTTATGCCCAAAGAAATTTCTGGGATCTTGAAAATTTGTACCATCACAAAAAATATATTTGTCAATCACTATCAGGCCAACCCTGTAACTTTCCCAAAGTTGTCCTAGCTTGCTGTCATATCAGTTCATTCATAAGTGAAGCAATCAATTTCTTATTTTAAATAAGTCACAAGACCAGAGCTTGTGGTTGTAGCTACAAATTTAAGTTGATTAGAGATAGAACTGGCACATAATTCTTGATAGAAGATCAATAAATGCCATTTAATTTGATTATGGGTTTTATAGTAGAGCTGCAGTCTGTGGTGGTGCACTGTTTTGAGTGCTTTAAAATGAAAGTTACTAAATGACAAACCCATGCCATGTAACTGTATTTTTTCAGGCAGAGAGATGTCCCAGCAGAACAATATTTAATTTTCTTAGTCATATTTCTCGTAAAGTAAACGATCAACACAATTGGAGATTCAGGAAGTTATCACTTGAACTTCTTGACTCCCTATCCTGTTCTACAACAAACCACATGGTCACTGACTTGCTATGACATCTGCTGTCACTATGACAACTAAGGTGGTTTCCGTTAGAGTTCAAATGAAACCAACGTGACACACTATATTTATCTGGAAGTCCACAGGGATTTTACACATCAGGTTTTTAACAGCACCACCTCACCAAAACAGAGTCAGAGTCAGTGGAGCATCTCCTCCTCACAAGTAGGTGGGATTAGTTTCTAATTTTACAACCCATCCTGTTACTGTCTTTTTAATTGGGGATCTTAAGGGGGAGATAGCAGGTCAAAAGTAGATGACATGGTTGATATCAATGTCTTCACTGTCACTTTAAAAACTTTGCCTGCTACAGCCTCTAAAAGGTGGGGAAAAAAACATTTTGATGGATAGAAAATGCAGCCGTGTGCTCATTAGGTTTTTTATACTGTTAATTTAAAGTCGGAAAGCTGCTGAATTGTGAGTACTGGGGACAGTTCAGCCATTAAAAATAAGTTTTTTGCTCTTCCAGTATATTCAAATTATTTGAAAAATCTTCCATTGTGTTTTCTGATAAAGCCATAGAAAGATAATATTTTTAACACAGCTGATGTTAAATTTGGTCAGACTTTAAGATTCATTTGATCGAACATGTCCAAAGCGACAGTCTGTTATACGTAGTGACAGTCGCCCCTTCAAAAAGAACTGACGACAAATCAGAATCAGGTATTTAACAAAGCCGAGTCATTGCAATAAATATAAAACGAGTGAAAATGAATGATGATAAATAAATCACTAAAGGAGCACTGTAAACATAGAATAACTTTTTTTTTCTTAAACTTCATGACGTGCTGCTTAGTTACTTATCAAACTCTACTTTTGGTTGGCTGAAGCAGGAAAACAAGCCTGAGACGTCCGTCAGCCATCACATGATTGATTGAAGTGATTGATTCAGGAAAAAAAGGCTTTTGTCAGATTACAACTTCAACAGGTTGTACTCTTCATACTGAATAAATGTGTTGGTTTAGTCTGCAGTGTCGATGTGCTGTCTGCGTGTTGGGAATTATTCCACCGTCCTCCATGAAATTCCATCCTGGATGTCTTTTCCACTGCATTCGCACCAATCTGACGTCAGAATGTCTGATGTCCTTACATGGCCCAATTGCCGTTTAAATAATAAACTACAAAAATATAACAAGGAACCAGAAGCAGCACAGAGGAAGGCTTTGTATAATAAACAATAGTCGGATGGCTTCACTTAAGCTACTAAACGCATCTGGTTAAAATATTTGGAGGTGTGCTATTATATTAGCTTCATCATCTCAGGGAAACTCCACCTGGAATCTGTTCTCTGCTCAGCGAGCGGATAAACAAACACAATGGGCTTCATTTCAAGAGTATATAGATGGAAATAGTTACCTGATGTTTGTGCTCACTATGAAAGACAAGCTGTTGTTTTTTTAATAAATCATTTGAAAATGTTTAAATAAATATGTTATAAAACATATAATAGAATAAGAAATGATAGGGGAACAGTTAATTGATATGATGATTTGGTATTTGATTAAACTTTTGTTAATTGTTATTATTATATAAAGTAATTTTATGGTTTCATTAATCATATTAAAGATGTTTATGATAAAGTGTTTTCTAACTGGCTAACAGTGTCAGACCAGGTTGAAGCATATTGACACTAGTGGGGCAATAAGAAAATCAAATCTCACACTAGATTTCAGAAACGTAAAGTTTTCAAAACATTTCTTTACATTTTATCCGTAGCCTTCAAATCTGAGATGATCTCGACACGTCTCATGTAAAAGCTGTAACACTGGGAGTCACATAATCCATCAGCTCCTCTCAGACCGTACTGAGGGCCCTGTGAATGGAAGCAGATACTGAGCATAATGGAAGAGGATCCATGAGAAGATTAAATCAAGACAGGCAGGAAAAGACATTTAAGTAAATGGAATTATTGAGAGCATAATTTCAAATGAGCAAACGCATTAAATAGAAAGGACAGATGGGTGGTGGCGAGAGAGGGAGAGACTGAGAGGGAGGGGCGGGGC
>CAFUXE010001347.1:54142-131729 GCA_903364295.1 Serranus cabrilla
GGGTGGGGGATGTGAGGTACGGGACCAGTTAGTGGTCCGCAATCGAATTATGTCTGAGCTGACAAGCAGGAGTAATGATGCTGGAGCTGGACGCAGAGAGCCGCTCTCTCAGCCTCGTACGTGCACAAAGAGCACAATAGGATCTGGTGCTCACTGGCATTAATATGTGTGAGCTGAAAAACGATTTACTTGAAAAAAAAATGTAAAGTGTGGAGTGTGTTATTCATGGGGCCCTAAAGTGCTCAATATTAATTCAATTAAAAAGACATTAGTGTTTTTAACCTCAGTTACTAATAATGAACTGTAAATTTATCATTCTTACTTAATAATAATTTCAGTTAATTTTTATTATGTATATTTTTAATATGGAAACAGCCTAATTATGGCTCTGAGACAGGAGAACTTAATGTTTTTTTGTCCAGTTGAGGTTACTTTACCTTTAGTAGGTGACTTTCTAATACAATCAGATTCTCTAATATTCTTTAATAAATCACAGTTTAACTCAATTATAATAAAAAAACTGGAATCTATAAATACATAATTGTTCAAATTTTTTGGTTGGGGGGTTCATAATGCTAAACAGGTTGAACTGTTTACATTTTTAAAACATCTTATTGCAGCCTTTCTTGTCCTCTCCTCTCTGCTCTGTGTAATTGCTTTACGATTGTAATGATGAACATAGAAAATAATGGTTGCTGTTTTTATTTACAGGAGTTGTGCAAACAGACATTTTGCTGAGTTTTAAACAGGGCGTTTAGAATAAAGTGATTTCAATTAATATCGCTTTAAGCTTAGATTTGCTTTTTTTCCTGATGGGAGTTTGTTCAAAGAATTTGGAAATTTTAATGATATTGTAATAATTCTCTAGATGGTAAATGTGTCTTTTTAGCCTTCCTTTTATTTAAAAATTATACCTTTCTAACCTGCAGGCAAAAGTTTCATATATATATATTTTACACTTGTTGTGATCACCTATTACAATAATAAATTATGAGATATGGCTGTTTAATAGCACCATTTTAATTCAATGAGCAGTGATCATCAACTCAGTTTATCTACACATGAAAACACTACTGGTTAGCGGTTGACTTCTAACAGCATTACTGCACAGTAAAAACCAGATGTTATCACTTTAATGAATGACCTCACTCAAACAAACGTCTGCATTTAGGTTTTTTCATGTTTACTGCAGTGAATGGAAACTAAACTACTGTTTGGGAAAACATTCAACACAGGAAAGTCTCGGGTACTCATTTGTATTTAAAGGGAAACTTGCAAAAACAGCAGATTGGAGTGAAAACCAAGAATTTCTATGAAGCCCATGTCTATAATGCATTATAAGCACACCTATATTATATTATAGCCGTATATAGTTGTAATTATAAGCACTCATAGATAAATATTTGGCATTATAATCAATGCACAATATGAAGCATTTTATAATTACTTTCTCCCAAGGTTTTCCTCACAGGCTTACATAAACACTGAACAAATCAGAAATAACACATTTTTGTAATTTACATTAAAAATCACAGAAATGGCTCTCGTATTTACATGTTTTACACACAAGCCCTTTGACCTGAATCGTTATCTGCCTTCACTTCCTTTTTCTCGTTTGTTTTACAAAAAAGCCCAGTGAGTGAGATGTTAGGCAGAGAAATTATTGTTTCCGGCCTCTACCCCTCATAAGCACCTGTCAGCCGAACAGGAAACACACACAGAGGTCAGAGGAGAGAAAATAAACAGCTACTGTTTTATGTCCTGGGTGAAAAATAATGTGTTGTATTATGTAGCAGGGGAGAAACAACTTCCTGTGAAAATAAATGGAAAGTGACTCATTTTATTCTACTGGCATATAAACAAGATTGCGCCCCTTCCTGTCGGTCAGATGTTACTGCAGGCATGTTGGTCTTAAAACAGGGTGGAGGAAACTTTCCCAGCCACAGTGATTTTAAAGCCCTTTATTGGTTTCCACTCTTGCAGCGGCTGTTTACGTTAATTAACTTTGTCTATAAGAGGCAAGGAAAAAATGGATGCATGAATAAATACAAAAAGTATATACTTGTAAGTACACTAAAATACAAATGTAAAAAATAATAAATAAATAAAATCAACTTTGTTGACCACAAACTTGACCACCTTGTTTTCATAATGACATTAATCGGCCAGTCTTCTCTCTCTGTCTGTCCGTCCAGGTGTCCATATCCTGATTGCTGTCGGTGCAGTTATGATGGTGGTCGGTTTCCTCGGGTGTTATGGCGCCATCCAAGAGTCTCAGTGTCTGCTGGGAACTGTAAGTCTGAGTTTCTTAGAAATCTAGTCCACCATGAATGTAAACATGCTGGATTTCAAACAATTTCAAGACAAACGTCACTGCAAATGTCTCACAAAACTTTTGTTTATTCACAAGAAAACTCCACAGGGTACCTTTAACTTTATAAAACCTTATTTTCTCTCATTAAAAAGTGAAACCCTTTGTGTTTCTGATGTTTCTGTTTACCGTCCTGCAGTTCTTCGCCTGCCTCGTCATCCTGTTCGCCTGTGAAGTTGCTGCTGGAATCTGGGGCTTCATGCACAAAGACACTGTAAGTCTGCAGACAAACACCACCAAACATTGCAATACTACTGTTACACTAGTGTGGTTTTTATTATGTTTTTTAAACAAATGCTAAGCTCTTCAATTATAATGTAATAGTTGTGTATGAGAGCCAGTAACTGGACTACTCTAGATATAAATAGATGTGAGTTTATTAGAATTGATTTAAAATGAATTTCTATGTTGCGTAGATATTTAAAATCATCAAATAGACTTTATCTACAATTCAGTTCAGTTTGTAAATGTAAATGCTTGTTTCTGTGTGAATGCCCAGTTAATTATTTTAATGTCCTTTTTATGAGCATGAAAGCAACTAATACTTGGTTGTAAGTTTGAGTCCTGAGAAACCTCTTTTTTTCTTGTTTTAGGTGTCAAAGGAGATGATCAACTACTACGACTCTGTGTATGAAAAGGCCGTGACAGAAAGCGTCCTTGAACCAGAGAAGAAAAAGGCCGCCGCCTCTGTGCTCAAGGTCTTCCACGAGACGGTATGAACATACTCCATCAAATATATCATTCATTTTATAGACATTAAATGTATGTGATGTCAGGTCATTGTAAGAAAAGTGCAGGATGAGAGTTAAGTTCATAATAAGAAATCTGACTATGTGTATATGAACAGTTTACTTATGTGTAATAGTTTATTAAGTGTGTGTATAATTGGTAAAGGATGCTGTTTTAAAACTAATAAATATAACATTCAAAGTAAACCAAGATCGATTAGTGCTTGACAACAACAATCCCATAAACACCCAACTGTTACACAAGTATAACGAATCAAACATAGTCATAAGACGCTCACACTCACACACACACAGTATGTGTATGATCAATCACAAGGCTCTCACTCATATTTAAATATTAACATGAGCAGCTGCTGCCTGTCAGACGAGCAGAATGAGAGGACGGGGATGATCACTGTGTTGTTTTTGTGTTTTTGTGTTTCAGCTGAACTGCTGTGGTAAAGGCCAGGGCAGCTCTTTCATGACACAGTTTTCAGACGCTCTTGGCCTGACTGATCTCTGCCCCAGCGCTGGAACTTTAACTGTAAGTGCGATCATCCGTCTCAACCCTTCTATCAGCACTTCTGTGCATCAGCAGTTTGGCCTCACTGTGTTCACACTGTAGCTGCAGGGAGTTACATTCCAGATTAAGTTTTAAAGATAAAGTGTTTTCACATAAGTCATTATTCAGAAGGTTGGACTATTACACAGAGTAATGATTCTCAATGTTGGCGTTAGTCGATATACAGATGAGAGACAAACACCAGAAGCACTCATCATCACAGCCCGTTAGCCAGTGGGTGAAAGATTCAGTCTAGTTTTCTTGCTATATATGCACTTTGTTGTCCTTCTATTTGTATTTTCCCCTTGGAGGCATGCTAAAGGTAAGCACCTGGCTGCTAGGTTTTAAACCCTTAACATAGCACCGTAGCACATTAGAGAACTGGAGGTTGGGGACAGGGGGGTTTTACAGGGAGACAGCAGCTCAGCAGTAGATGGCACATTGTGGTGCACATCATCTGAAAGCTGGAAATGAATTTGAGATGTGTCATAAATATGTAATATTATTAAATTCATTTATCATGTAATCATCACACATTAATGTAATTGGGCTCATTCAATCCACAATAGTCGCATCTCAGTTTATGCAATTCCAAGACTGTTTAGGGACCCTAGCATGCAGAAAAATATTTGAATACAATTGGTGAAAATATTACATTTTCATCTTTATAGAGAAAAACATGCATGATTTGTGCCTCAAACTGCATGGTGCAAGCATAAAGAGGGCATGTCTGTATGGGGGCGTGTCTTGTGGCTACCCATTCAACCAGATTCATTCGGACATCTTGAGGTCAAAGGTCAAAGTCGGTTTTTCCCTTGTTTAAAATTTAACCCAATTTGGAAACGTTATTTCACACGATCACTGACAAAGATCGCTTTAAAACAGAGCCCATCACAGCCACTGGAAGAAAAAAAAAGTCATCTGCGTGATCAGGTCAGAATGCTAAGGCGTCCACACCCACCCAGTGCAGGCTGTGGATGAACCGATACACTACCAGTGCCCAAAGGCTGACGCACAGACATGTCTCCGTGAAAAGGAAAGAGAAAGTACAGGCAGAGGGCAAGCTCTCAAACATCGTTTGTATTTATAGATTGATGCTTGACAAAATAAATGCTATCAGAAAGGTGTGTGGGCTCAGCGGCCTGAACAGGTTGAGAAACACTGATGTAAAGCAAACATCTTTTGATGATAAAATGAAAGTGGTGTAGAGAATCAGTGGGGTCTGTATTCAGAGCTGCATACTGAAGTCGGCTGCTTAAGTGCAAAGCTCAGTGGAAAGATATGCAGGGGAAGTTATCTGTATTCACGACTTGTGCTGCACGGGGGCCTTAACTTGATTTCTTGGCAGCAGGCTGACATTACTGAAATGACCTGAGTCCAATCCAAACCTCCCAGGGTTGTCTTGTGTTCAGTTTACTGGAACTGATGTTTTCCAGTATATTTAGCCAATAGTTTTAAAGAAGCACTGGCCTTTACTCCTTCGACTGTGGGTGTAATCATTGTAGACTAAATGCAATGAACATGGTAAGCTACTGTGACATTAAATGTACACATGAAATGTGTGATTTACAGCAGCTAGGGGTCCCCCAGTCAAACAATAAAAAAACAATGTTGTCGCTGCAGACAGTTTCTTCTGGTTGGAATTGGAGGGGCGGGGTTTAGTGCAGGGACATATAAATGATGTTTTGTTGTTTTTTCTTTGCAGAGTTGCCACAAGAGGATCGAAGAATTGTTCACAGATAAGATCTACCTGATTGGCCTCGCCGCTCTGGTAGTTGCAGTCATTATGGTGAGAATATCACAGACACCAAACCTTTCACTAACATGATGTTTTTTTTCCTTTATTGTATCCAAAAGCCTTCAGACGTTCCACACCATCACATGTTGTGTGTCAGTAAATGTAGCTACAAACGATGACAGATTGGATAAGAAGAAGATCTAATCAATAATCGTGTCCTTCCTCACAGATCTTTGAGATGATCTTCAGCATGGTGTTGTGCTGCGGGATCCGCAACAGCCCGGTGTACTAAAGCGACGGGCCGCCAGCCTGCTCGCCCATGAAGGAGGGACGACCTCGAAGTCTCCGTCTCATTCTTTCCCTTTTCTTTTATAAGCAGGAAACGTCACATATATTGCTTGCTGGATTTAGTCAGCTCTTTGAGAAGACAACCTAAACCATCCTCCATTGAGCATTTTAATTACACTGTCAATTATTTTTTTGTTAGCCACAGATGCTGTTCTTCATATTTGACCAGTGCTATCCTAACCTGATATGTAGATATTATATCACTCTGTCACACACGAATGACTTTCACCAGTCCTGGTGCTCTAATCCTTTAGTGATGCATTAGTCGTTTACTGCTCTCTCGCCTATGAACATGCTCTTATATTCTTGGTTTTATGGATGTTTTTTCACTGTTTTATGTATAAACTGTATATAAATATATATATTAACAGTGCTTTATGACTGCCTAAGCATGGAAATTGTATTACAGTAGATCCTTCTCCTGTATCACTCTCTGCTTGTTTGTCTCGCTCTAGACTGAACCAGATGATGGTGTATATGACCGGCACTAGTGAAGCACTAGTGTGGGCCTCGCCATGCCACATAGAGGTTAACACATATGAACACACGTCCCTGTCCTACAGACCATTGTCCTGGTTCACATGTCTGCAGGAACTGACTAAAGAAGGAATCTCTGTTAATCTTGGAAGCTGGAACCAAAGTCAAAGTGACCCGATGTCTGTCATTTTGGCCCTATGGACTTATTTGTCGTCTTTGGCTGTTTGTTGTTCATCATGTGTCTAAAGCTGTCTGGTGCTCGGTTGTATTAAACACTCAAGGAGAGTGTTTCCTTCAGTAGTAGTCTTAAGATTTAATTTACTTACCTGCTTTACTAGTATGGCCTCGCCTGATTCTTGACTTGTGAATCATCACCAATAGCGATAGTGTGGCTGAAATAAGGCAGTGTGGTTATCTTTTGTTAGTGATGTCCAAATGAAGCTTCTAGTTATTTTCGTTGAGCCCACTAGTTGCCATTCTTGGTTTAAAGAGGGTACCACCTAGTGGGATTAGAAAATAATTCATGAAGCTTAATTTGGCCATCTCTACTTTTTTTTAAAATAATTTTATCCAGACAACTACAGGAGTAGCAGAAATGAAATCAGAAATATTTCTGGAAACCACTGTTTGAAGGTTTTATACAACCGTGAACTTATTTGTGGAGGCAACTCACTTAACACTACAATCAGCTCTGCCAAATCAGGAATTAAACTGAAAGTATGACCCAAAACATTTAAACGCACACTCCTGTTGCGTCCATGTATTGGTCCCCTTGTTGACTGTCGGCACATCAGCCAACCGTCCCTGGTTGCTCAGCCCTGAAGGAAACGAATTGACTTGTTATGGTGAAACTCCAGCCTGTAGGCAATGGAGAAAGCAGAACTAGCCTTGGTTTGGTGTTAGGGATCTGGGTTGCCTTGTCTGGTTGAGTCTAGTCCCGTGTCATCTGACCTGGTTGTGTCAGTGTATTATCCCTCCTAACCTCCCTCATCGTCACCATTCATGTAGCAACTGTTCCCAGAGCAGGGCAGGAACAGCTCGTCTGTCCTGAGCCGGCCAGTGGTTTGCACTAAGCTCTTTGCCCTCTTGCTTATGTTGCTGTTGGTTTTGCCCTGTATGCACCCCCAGCACAATTGGACCTCGTGTATTTGTGTGCACATACGGATCGATAACTAGATCACCGGTGCAACTGGATCAAAGTGAGTGTGAGACAAAGAGACACCGATTCCTGCCAGGAAAATAAATAAAAAACAAGTAAAGACTCCTGTTACACCTGAAAAATAAATGGTTATGCATGTAGCTCCTCTTAAAACCACAGCTTATAGTATTTGTGATAAATTCAACTCCCATGTTATTGCATTTGTCAGTTTCACAGTTAATTTCAGGGCTGCTGATTTAGACTGCATTAGATTTTACAAGTGGTCATGATTTAGTGTCTGCTCCCTTGAAGTCAGTTGGCTGACTGCAGTGGTAATATTTGTATTTGTATTAGTATTTGTACTAGTATGGGGCAGTGCAGTCAAAACAAACAGCTACAGTGTTGACCACAAATCAGTCTCAACTGCCTGCTGAAGTTCAGCCAATGCGAACGCTCCCACCTGGCAACTGAACACGCTGCTCACATAGTCCAGCAGGGTTTGTACTCCACCACACAGGCTTTGAAATATTTTGTCCTGAGGTCTGTTCCTACTAGATTCTGCTGCCGCTGACACTAACGCATCACATTGAATCGTATCATCTTGTTTAACCTTTCGTATTATCACTGCTTCGTCAACCGACTAAATCTTTGTCTTGTTAACATCTCATACTTAAACTGAGAAACAGTAAAAGTGTCTTGTAATATTTACAGCTCTGACGTACTAACGAAAATCATGAAGGCTGTAGAAAGACAATGTATGCCTTTTTTTCTTGTATTGTGATATCTGTGTTTGGTACGTCATCCAAGGAGTCTAGAGAGTCTAGGGTGGGAGATTTTGTGGCAGTGGTGACTGAGACCAAGTCAAACCTTGAACACATCAGCTACTTTCTCCTCAGAAGTCATTGGGCAGAAACACCCAACAGTCCAGTTTCACCCAATGATGAGGACACTAGCTGTGTTTCTCTGACAGTAACTGTCCACGTTGATGCCTTTTTAATTCGAGAACTGACACTCAGGACCCACTGCCACTTAAATCTCAACCCCTCTCTACTATTGTAGACTTTGGTTTGCCCAAATATAAAGGGATTAAATGTATTTTACAAATAAACAGGTGGTCTTGTCTTTGCTTGGGAATCTTCACTGTTGGGAACTGCAACTCAAATGAGGAAGGGGGTGGAAAAAGTGTTGAGATCCTCTAAGTAAAAGTATGAATTCCACTCTGAAAGTAAAAGTCCTGTTCTCAAAACTAAAGTGAAAGTAAAAATGCCAGCATCAAATTGTGCTAAAAGTATCAAAGGTCAAAGAAAGTATTCAATAATAATTATGTAAATATACAGAAATGCGCCACTCAGATTCAAATATGCCCAAAAATATATCATTAGATTATTTGTATTGATGTATTTATATAAGCAGCATTTTAAAGATAGAGCTCATTTTAACTACTTAATACTGTGACTAGGTTTAATTAAAAAAAAAAAAAAAAGATCATTGTTTTACATGTTAAATCCAACCTGAAAGTAACGAAAGCTGTCAGCTAAATGTAGTGGAGTAAAAAGTACAATATTTGCCTTAAAATGAGGTGGAGTAGAAGTATAGAGTTACATAGAATGAAAGTACTCATGTGAAGTACAAGTAACTCAAAATTGTAAGTACAGTACTTGAGTAAATGCACTTAGTTACATTCCACCACTGAAAGCTCAAACTTCCAGGATGGTTGAAGAGGTTTTGCTGCATGTTAAGTTGACGACAGGTTTAGTACAAAGTGAGTAAAAAAATGTTAATAAATTAAGTATAATAAACAGCTTAACTGCAACAATGGCTCCATCTAATCTACTAACAGGTAAAAAATTATTAAAAAGCAGTAATAGATGTCTCTGATAGATATTCTAACAGACTGCTGCAGGTTATGTCAACTATTCATATTGAATAAAATACTTTCAAATAAAACCCAGAGCTGTGGCATTATTTTACCACCAGGTGGAGACAAAGTTACATTTGTTGGCAAATTGTGTTTAATGTGGCTTATAAATCTTTATTATTATATTATTTATAATATACATGATTCTGTTATCTATATATCATTATAACATTTATGGAGTATTTAAAGGTACTTACTAGAAATAAGAGATTTCTATTTTCACCATGACTTTTATTTAACAAGATGTAGGGTTTTTTATATGTTCTTTTCTGTTATTATGAATTATGTTTATATCTATATTTAGAGTACAAGTAACCCAGTATATTTAAAACTGGGATCAAATAGAAAGCATGTGGGCGGGGAAGGTCAGGCAGGAAAGTTGGGACAGGTGAGGAGATCAGTGGGGAGGTGACTGGGACTGGAAGGACAGGGGACGGGTCAGTGAAGGGGCTGTGCATGTGGAAAAGTCAAAGGTCGATTGGTGGAAGGGTATTAAATGTGCATGAACAAGTTTGGAGAAGTGGGAATGTGGCTGGAGGGAGCAACAGAGAAGCAGCTTGTGACAGAACATGAAACTGAAGAACCCAATCCATGATTTCTTCCTGAAGCTAATCAGGTTTTCTTTCAAATCCAAACATCTAACCACATGCTTAAAACTAAGACCATAATCTGTGAGAAAATGCTTTAACTGACAGTGCATTTATGTTGCCTGTGAGTGTTGCTTTTAGGAGACAGGATTGGGATTGCACACTTTATGATTTAATCCTGCTCTTACACATCTGTGTTCTCAAATGCTGACCTGCAGACTGAGAAGTCTTCAGAATCTGCTCTCTCCAACCTTTTGTCATCGACATACTTCCACACACTTAAGGAATGAGCTCCATGCTCCTGTGATATTTGGCACCTGGTGCAGGAGAGGGAGTGGAGAGCAGTGAGATGGAGAGGGAGAAACAAAACAGTTTTTAGTTGTAAAAAGAAGTCAGGAAGAAGAGTGTTTTCTGTTCGGTTTCAGTCTGCTTCGGTGATGGATTTTAAAACCTGTTGAGTCTGAATCACCACCATATCTATCAGTGAAAGTACGGATACTTTTCCCAAAATCTGCCTACCAGCACCCTAAGGCTCACTAATTAGCATGTTAAATCTTGTTTGTTGATCTTTGGGCAGATCCAGGCTCATTGTTTTCCCTGCCTTCAGTCTCTCTCTGCCTGGCTGCAGCTTCATATATCGATCTTCTCTCCGAACTATTGGCAAAAAAACTAATTTCCCAAATTATTCCTATAACTACACCTAAAACCACAGAACATTAGCTCTGTGATCTTTTCAATAATTCACACACAATAAGTCAGAGGGCCTTCTGTCTGACTCTCAGGACATACCTTGGCGTTTTATAACCATGGACAATAAGATCCAGGTGAGCTTCTCTAATGCATCTGGTGCCAGGAATGTCTTTGAAGCTGCACACCCTGGAAACCGTTCTGTGAAAACACTGACAATGCAAATACATATCAGCTGACTTATACAAGCAAATCAAAACCAGGACTTTTTTATTCCACCATCAGTAAAATAACGTTTTTATACCCAAACAAACTGATGAGACAGACAGTGTACAGCTCTCCGTCATGTTGAGTTGTTTTTACAGACATGTGGTACAGTATGTACGCATCAGATCCAGCACAATGTTCACTTTGTATATTTGTGTGAGTGTTAGGTAAAAGTAAAGTAAGTAAGTAAACTTGTGATTAAAATGCACTACACATCTATTTTCTTTTTCCAGCAAGTGAGATTGTTCATTACCAGGTTATACTTCTTGATCCAGAACAGTTAGAATTATAATCTTATTTTAAATTTTCTATAATGTCCCAATCACTTTTTTAATTTTGTGATTTAGCATTATTGTTATTATTTTAAAAAAAACTTTATTTATAGGGTGCTTTTCATACAGGCGTTAAAATAAAAAATGACAGTGGTGGGAAAAGTGTTGAGCTCTTTTAAGTAAAAATTCCACACTGTGAAATTACTCCATTACAAGAAAAAGTCCTGTATTCAAAACTGAAGGGAAAGTACAGAAATACCAGCATCAAAATGTACTAAAAGCATCTAAAGTGGGCCTGTGTAAATAATGTCCCTCTCTTGACTTTTTTTATTTTTACATCAGCAGAAAACTTAAATGTAAAAATTAAACTGCAAACATGACCCCTGCCATGAAACAGGCATGAGTCAGCTAAGATCAGCCACAGTCACAATACAATTCAGACTTTGGGGTGAAGTTTCACTTTAATATTATGCGCCTTGCTCTCCATTAGAACGGCCACTCATTTTTCTTCATCTATGTGGGAACTTTTTTTATCGCCTGTGATCACTGACATGTTCATGACGATGACAGTTGATTGTTGAGCTGCTGAAGCCCTGATATATAATGTACAACTTTAGTGACTCCCAGTGGTATAAACAACATATACACTGCAGCAGACAGTGCTGCTTGTATTTATGTTGATTTTGTCAGACGTTGAGATTTAGCAGGCGTTTCAGAAATATTCATGAACAGCCTAATGTGGATGCACTTGTATACAGTTTTAACAAGATTAAGAGTCATTGAAGTGATAATGAGGGTAGATGAAAAGTCAGTTTTTAATGCTGCCAGCACAGCCGTTTAACTGCTTAAATCTCCAGTAATGTCAGACAAACATGAATAAAAGTCACACTTACTGTATCAAACTATATATGTCATCAGATATTAGTAGTCATGTTACATGACTGTATGTTGTGCAATTCTTGGAATTTTCTTTCATTTTTATCCGAACCTTGGTGATGAGCCGTCAGGAGGAGCAGGGTGGAGTCAGGGTCAGATGGTTAGCAAGCTCAGCCAACATGTTCAGCTGAAGTGATACACTACAATGTGATGTCATCTCAAAGCTCCCCAAAGTTCACTGAGGTGAAGCACAACGTGAGTACGAGCTCATAAGAAATTGAGATAAACAAATGCTGCTTAGGTTTTTATTCCCCTCTGGCTCCAACTTATTGTCCTTTTAACCAGCATTTCAAATAAGGATAAATGAGAGAAACAATAGTATTGCAAAATAAGCACAGTCTTCTTGTTGATGTGGTGGTTGTTTAAGGCCCCAGGAATGTGGAAATAACCTCACCTCCTAAACCTAACATGAGAAGTCTTGGGGGAGGTCTGGGAAACTAAGTCTGAGTCTGAGGAGCAGTAATAAGTCAGAGGCCGAGAGGCTCAGGGAGGGAATTCTGCAGAAACAATCCTGATAGCACTGAGACCCCGAGGCTTTCACACAAACCGACAGAGAAACCACTGACTCTTAGTTTGGGTGTGGATGTAATCAGGAGTGTGCCATTCTTAGTAACAGCACACACACACACACACACACACCGACACACACACACACTTACACAGGGAGGTCATGACCTCTTACTTTTACTGACACAAACCAGGAATGTGTGCTAACTGATGTTATTTTGCACTCTGAGTAAATTAATTTCAGCTGACTTTTCCTTATTGGATTATTTTTTCACTTTTTAAGTTAATTACGGGCTATTCAGGGAGTATTTAAATCATCAGTATCCCACAAATTACAGCTTTAATATATGGCTGTGCTATGTTGTTTACTTTTTGTGCATTCAAGAACAAACATTTTTGAAACATTTGCCAAATTCAATTATTTTTAGACTTTTTATGTTTATTCTACATCACATGTTGGAAGTCTTGAGCTGAAATGAAATAAGTATTATTTAATCGTTATTTGTGTGTGCATCATTTTAGATAAAAAAAAACAAAACAATAAAATATATTTAAAAAAATAAAGTTTTGGATCTTATGTCTTTAAATAGTTAAGAACATTAAATATAAAAACATGAGAAACATTGTATATGTGTAGGCTTATTATAATTTTAAAAATCCGAGTTTCCTGTTTTTTTTTTGTTTTTTTTCCTCTTTATTGCATGCATGAATAAATATAATGATACAGGCTTGACTTGTGTTTAGACGACCAGCAAAGTATCAGGTTATAAATAATCTTGTATATGTAAAAACAATAAAGGAGAAAGACAAAATAAAAGAATGGCATTCTTATACAATAACTTCACATAAATAAGCAGGCATTCAAAATAAATGTCTTCTAAATAATAGAAAGCAGGCTATTTGCTGTTGTAAATGAGCTGTAGAAACGCCCCCTCCGGGTCCTCCGGGTCCTCCTGGCCGTCAGTAGGTGGGTTTGGTTGCCCCCAGCCCGGCTGCAGGTCCCGCCTACACTCAGTCGGGCAGCTGACTGAGCTCCATTTCGTAGCGGACTCTCAGACAGCAGACAGTCGTTGTAGGACCTCCTGTCCCTCCTTTCTCTCTCTCTCTCTCTGCCTGGGTGAAGTTGTCCATTGCCTCTGTGAGGATGAGCGTCGCGGTGGCGGAGGGCTGCTTTCTGTCCGCCCTGCAGCCAAACTCCTCCTGCACCGCCTATGTGGTGCCGTCGGACGGTCCGTCTCCGGACCCGATGGCCAAAGCCAGGCGGGTCAGGGAGCAGGTCCGGATGCGGCTGGCCGAGAAGAAGTCCTCCTCCCTGCCCAGACTGGACGACTCGCTGATAGGATCAACAGGTGAGCCACATCACGGGGGAAAAGTTTGGCTTCAAATCAGCTCCAGCTGCTTAGATAAACGACAGGTTGAAGTAACTTCTACTGCTGCCAGATCATTGAATAAATATTATGCAGGCTCACCAGTTAAAACATGCTGATAAGGAGGGAGGACATGATGTAAAGTTTATCCTTTTCACACCGTCCGGCCAACGTGTGGGCCGTGAGGAGGCACTAGGACAGCGGACTGAAGGCTGAAAGCTGCATTGATTCAGTTTTTCTTGGGCAGTGGGACCAGCTGTAATCCTACTCGCCTACTTTATTTTACTTTTGTTTTTTAGCATAAAGGCAGCTTTAGTGTATGTGTTATGGTTACAGCTAGAGCCTGACCGATAGGGGATTTTTGAGACAGATGCTGATACTGATTTTACAGGGGGCAAATTCTCAATAACTGATATGGCGGACGATATGTCAAATGTACCCAGAGAGCTATTTTCTCAAACATAAACTGTATTAAATAATGTTTAACATTATTTTACATTATACAAACAATGCTTTACATTGTCAGCCAATCCTATAAATGCTAACTGAGCAGATAAAGGATAAGTAGGAAAAAAACAAATAGCTAAATAAACATCATTATTGTTCAGTGTCGCTCAATTGCTGACTTTTAGCCAACGCCATTTCTGAATAATTTTCTGCATTATATTGGATAAAAAGTTTCATAATGGCACATATCGAACAGCATATACACGATTTGATACAACCCTATTATCTCTGTCAACCACTATATCTGTCGGCTCCATTAACAGCTACTTGAATTATATTTTCTCTGGTGCTTTTATTCTACAGGCTCTTTAAAATGTCTCATGAATAGGCTCACAGTGTGCCACTATACATGCTGTGAATTTTATTTGTCAAAATATTATTTTCATGTTCATTTTCTTACTCTGTTTATGGTGTAATTACTATTTCCCCTCAACATCCTTTTTCATAAAGAAGTCATGAAACAAGACTTTTCTTATAAGTTCATTCATTTACCAAGCGGTTCATTAAACATTAACTTCAGTTCAATATGACTTTCTGTCCCAGTTAAAGATGGAACCTCAGGTATCAGTTTTAGGCCAGCGTATATACTTTTATCTTCTGAAAAACCTAATTAGCATAATCCCTACATGTTGCGGTTTTACTGCACTAACCGTGCACTGTTTGAACACAGAGGGGGCTTGTGGCTGTCTGCTCCAGAGGCAGCAGTTTTTGTGGTAACTTTTTCGGTATATATAACCATATAACCAACAGCTGCTTATTCTTACGGTAACAGAGACACCACTGAAATGCTGCCATATGGAAAACAATGAAGAAAGTAGAACGCTGTGAGTTAATAAGAAAGTTAATAATAAAGAAACAACCCTGATAATGTAATCTGGGGTTACCTCAGTTTAGTGAACAGAAAACCTGCGTTACAAACCGGAGGTGGTCAATAAGGTGGCAGGGAGGGTGTGTCGATGCTATCCAGTTGCATTATGGGAAAGATAATGCGCCTGCTTTTTCAGTTTTGCCTTTTTTAAAATATTGTGTCTTTTGTATTTTCTAAAATGTCGACCTAACTAGACAGAATTGAGCTAATTTAACAGTAATTATTTTGTCCATATGACACACAGAGCCACTTCACACATAATGTTCCTGACTCTCTGTAATGACAGCATGCACTGTTACAACACCATGAGTCTTACAGTCAAGGACGATCACATGATGATGCATTCATAATACTTTTTGTTAGAAAATTCAGTCATTGACTCACTGATCAAATAACTAAAGACTGCTTAGTTCTGTGTTGGTTTAACTTTGCTCTGGTAATAGCTTTCAGACTACACAGAGGCTTTTCTTGTTGGCAGAGGGCCTGATCAGACAGAGCACATTTTTTTAATCGTTACTAGGGAACCAGGAATCACCTGTCCTTCTGTAAACCCTCAGTTCTGGACCGTTTTAAATTCTTAAGTAGGCAAAGTGGACAGAGGGAGGGCACTGCTCTGGCTCTGATTGAGGGTGAGAGGTTGTTTTGATAAGAACGTTGGACACAAGAGAACTGAGACCCTCAGAAGGATGAGAAGTACCACCAGCGGGCCCAGGAGCTTTGTCTGGATGATGAGTCAGCATTAGATTCAGCCCTCAAATAATCCGATTGGACAATGGGAAAAAATGCTGAATGATGTTGGGTGCTTTTCTGCTCTGAGTTTCAGCTTTTTAACTGAAGGAATTCAGGGGGCGACTGTAAAAACACGTGGTGCATCAACCATTACAACACGAGTTACATGTATACAGTTCAACAAAGTGTGCAGAGTTGTTTATTCTTGTGTGTTGTTCGCCTACTACACACACTCGTCTGCACTAGGAGACCACACTACGAGCAAGTTACTTCCTGGCCATTTCCTGTTTTTTTCCTCTCTATGGAAACTTCCATTCAGGTTGGTTTACAGTTGTAACTGTTCACATGTTGAACAAGAAGTGCTTGATAAACTGAAAGGGATTATTAGGATCCACCTCATGGTCTCTGTCTTGGCAGGTGCAGGTTAATAACAGTGGGCAGTCAGTCTGGGAAGCTCAGGTGGTCAGGCTGGATAGTCATCTCGCATTAGTCTTTTCAAAAGGAAATTACAGGAAGAGAAGCAGGAATCCCCCTCTTTACAAATGCTGCTCTTTCTCCTGTGTGATGTCAGAGGCCTGCGCCTCAGTTTGACCCAACAGTGAGTCAGGACGCTGCTTTAAAGCTGCATGGAAGCTTGTGTGAGATGTTCTTTCATTGGTAAAATGACTAAAGGAAACTTTTTCTACAAAGACAACAAAGCATATTTGTGTTTGTTTTGACTCTTTTACTTATTATATTTCTATCTGTGGGGTGAGGTGGAAAATCAGTGAGAAGCACAGGCGTCCTGGTGGCTCCCCGGTGGAGCTCATACCTTTAAGGTTTTGCCCAGGTTTGAATCTGTCACGGAGCCTTTTCCTGCATGTCTTCCCCTCAGTCTGCCCCTTCACTCTGTGTCTCTGCTGCTATAAAGCTGAAAAATGGCCCAATAAATAACTCTGAAGGGAGAAGCATTTACATTTTAGTATGACTTTAAAGCAGAGCAGCAGAATGTTTGTTAGGTAAAGAACATGTGGTTTGTGGTAAATGGGCTAATTTAAAGATATCTTACAGTATTTCCCTTTATGGTGAAGCGACAGTTATTTTCAGATAGCCTGAAGAAGTAAAAGCTGTCCTGGGCTTTACCTGTCGTGACCTCAGTTAGGAATTTGTTTTGTGCGACATTTGAAGTTGAATGGAGCTGAATGAGCCTCAGAGGTTTGGCAGAATGGGATGAAGTTCACACGTTGTGGTCTGGATTTAACATGGTCTGGATGCGGTCCAGCAGCACTGGAAATGAGAACAAAGGAAACAGATGGAGAGGACGAGTGCAGTCACAGGAGATGCTTTTGTGGAAGAGTGTGATTAAACAAAGGTTTCACTCCTGTGTCTTTAAAATGTCATGCAACAAAATAAAGAGAAATGCTAGTTAGCTGATGTCTGGGTCAACACCCTCCTGAGCTCACTGACCACCTCGAGTGGGGAACATTCCTTTCCAATCTGCTCTTCACAGCATGTTATCAGAGGCTATTTTGGACCGGTCTGTGTTTCGGCCAGTAGGGTTGAGCCTGCCGTCATTCTGAGTGTCTGATGTTTCGCCCCCAGGTTTTTTGGGCCAGTGAAAACATCAGAGAAAAAAGGATATATGCTTAACTCTGATGACATTTGACAGATTAGAGTTTTCTTGTCCTGAGACTTTAAATAAAGCAGACTGGAAACTCAAAGCTTTGATTTTTCTTGTGACGCGTCCAAGTGATGGAGAAAAACATCTCAGGAGTTCTTGTTTCACTACCTGGGGTTATAAAAACTAGCAAGTTTGAAAGGTTGTGAAAACACCTTTATCTACAACTGTTGTGAAAAAAGGTTCAATTTGCAGTTGAGTGAGATAAGAAGAAAAGTGCACAATGACATGAGCAAGGCTTGTAGCTATCCTAAGGTCAAGGTCAAACTTTCAGTCCAACATGATGACAGGAGTCCATTCTGTACACAGTCCTGCCTCAATTGTTTCACTTGAGGTATTTACGAGCTTTGATGAGTGGAGATGAGAGTCAACAATGACATTTCTGTTGGCACAAAAGTCAGAGCCGTCTATGTGTCTTTGTGTCCTTGAGATACTGAACCGCAACATGCTGCCGATGGCTGTGCTGTTGGTGTGTGTGTGTGTGTACATGTTTATGGCTCCTCAGTGCTGAAAGAAGTATTCAGATCCCTTACTTAGTACTTACTTACTTACTTACTTACTTAGTTACCTTCCACCGCTGCTCCTCCTAGTGAGCACCAGTGTGTGAATGGGTGAATGCTAACTTGTGTTGTAAAGTGGTCAGTAAGACTGGAAACCTACAACATAAATACAGTCTGTTTAGCGCTGGTACAAACCTTTTTTCAACCCTTGTGGTGGAGCATGAGGATGGTGATATTCATCTCTCAGTTGGTTGGTCTGTCTGTCCAGAGTAAAACATTTCAACAATGTGATGTGATGATTTCTCGTGGTTTGGTGACCTCCTTAACATTCGTCCAGTGCCAAAGTTTGGTCAAAATATCCCCCAGAAGAGTTCAACACGGGGGATCTTGTATGTTTTAGCAAATTGCTGAAATTCTTAAAGACTGAAGACATTTAGTGCACATTCATGCACCCCATCTTTCAGCACTCATTTCAGCATTTTAGGAAAAGTGCTTATTCACTTTCTCACTGAAAGTTAGATGAGAAGGTTTATACCACTCTCATGTCTGTACACTAATTATAAAGCTGCAGCCAGCAGCCGGTGTGGCCACAGAAGTTCCCTGGTGCATGTCTGTTTGGATTATATGTCCTTTTTTGTAGTGTGTAACCTTTAAGACCTTTTAGCTCCAAGGATTGTCAACATGTTGAGTGTTTTCTCCTACACTGTTGCATTGTGGGGAGCGATTTAGTGCTGCAGGTGTGTGGAGTTTCTACTTGTGTTGGAGAAAAGGAATTATTTTGGTTATCAAGGTCTGGAGCCGTAGTGGAAGATGAGTCTGTAACAGAGATGGATTGAGAAAACTTGGTGTTGAGAAAGGCTTGGCGCGGTAACACGACCCAATAATTGCTGATGGTGAATGAGAGGAGCTGCACACATTCCATACACAATAAATAGATAAATCACTGAGAGGCTTCTTGTTTTGCAGAAGTCAGAGAAAACGGTCTCATCTGGGCTTAATCACAGTCGTAAAACTTGATTAAAAACATGTGGATATTTCAGATAGCAACGCTCCCATACTCTGGATTTCTAATGGTATGTGAGGGTGTTTTTGTTCACACACACTTACTATTTGATTATTATACTTCCACAAACTGTGTGTCTCAGCTGTATGTTTCTCACTGTTTGAAGCATGAGATGCACAGTGGATATGTGATTCACAGACCTTTAGTGAAGACCTAACGGACGTGTCCAGGGTTGAATGGAGACGACACCAGATAGTCTGATAGAGACGTCTGGATGTTTGCGAGGTCATGGGATCAGGGAAAGGAGGGTTCAGACAGACCAAAGACACTCCCACTCTCCTGGACTGTTGCCAACATAGATAGCCAGTTCAGAAAAATACACAGTAACGCCTGTGTTATGCTGGATCAGAGCTATGTGTGGTCTCACCATGTCTCCAATAAAAAGTGTTTATGTTTTTTGTTGGTTGTTCACATAAGTGACAGAAAAAAGTTGTATCAAGAATTTTTTAAAAGCTCGTCATTCATGTGTGAAGTAGCTGTGAATGTGGAATTGGTGATTTAGAAAAAGACAGAAATGGTCAGACAACCTTCTCTAATGTGAGATTGGAAAGCTGAGAGGGTTTCCTAAGCCATTCAGCCGTCTGACAGAGTATCATGACAGTTAGAGTATTTAACTGTGGTCTGTTGGCATTTCAAGAACCTTTCCCACACACACCACCACGGACAATGTGAAGAACAGAATGAGACAAAAACGACTGGAGTCCTATTCAGAGTTTGGTTTAGCTGATTACTCTTCCAGCAGAATAAACTCAAAATAATCATCTCACCAGTGATGAAATAATACTCTTCTTAGCCTTAAATATGTCTGGCGTGGTAGTTCCATTTGTGATAATGTAAGTGTGACACAATGAAATGTCTTTTCATTAAGTGTGAAAGCAATATGACATGACTGACACAGAACCGACCACAGAGCACAAAGCTGTTTTCTGCGACCAGTTGTTGCCCTGGTGTTGGCCCTCACCTCATCAAGTGGCATTTGCCAGAGACCTGAAAAAATGTTACTGTGTGTGCTACACTGGACACTCACCATGTCTTGTTTGAGCAACAGCGACGGCATGGACGGACTTTAAACCACATATTAATAATTACTCAAAGTGCTGAATGAGATGGAGATAAGGTTTAAAAACAGCAAAGAATTCCTTTGAATATCAGTACAACAAATCAAGTTTGTGCAGAATAATCTGGATCATTATCAGATGCCTTATATGTAAAAGGTTTTGTCATGTATGGGTTTCTGTTGTACTAAGACATGTAGGCCACATTTGCCTTGCATGTTCCCCCTCATTGTGGTGGTCGTGTGTGTGCGTACCCTGATCCCTGACCTGGTGATGCTTATGTTCAGGCATGCAGCCCAGGTCCCCTCCCTGCAGCATCTCCTCCCTCCTTCCTTCCGCCCTGCGTGTGTTGTTTTTCTCCAAGCCATTTACTTGAGGCAGCGCTCCCCCTTCCTCTCTCTGTTCAGCTCATAGCTGCCCACTTGTGTAATGTTTTATAGTATAGTGTGCTGTTGGGTGTGAGAGTCCATACATGTGGATACAGTGTGCAGTCCCTTCATCCACATGTCTTCATGTCTGTGAACATTGTTTCCATCTGTGAGGTGAAGTGAATCCATCTGTAGTTCAGATCCTTAATGTGAAAACTTTCTGGTTTCATGATGATTTCTGTTTAGTGCTTCTAACAAACTTAAACCCTCTGGAGTTGCTCAGCAGCCCTCTGTCCCTCTTTTCGGGTAATGAGCCTTGACCTGGATGGTGTGTAAATAGTGCCCATGGTAAATAGTTTGCTTGTTCCATGTTTCACAGGTTGGGCTGGTGCCCAGCTCTGTCTCCTCACAGGGTGCAGTGGCAGCCTCAGGCTGTCTGAGGAGCACAGGAGAAAAAATGAATAGGGCACCAGCGCGCTTAAAGTTTTGTAGCATGTAGGGCAGCCTGTGTTGCACTGAATCTTTTTTTTCTTAATGTTTAGGCCATCCTACAGGGCACTGCATTGTGTTTTTTTTTTTTTTTGCCATAGGGCCATCCAAGAGGTGCTAGGTTCATTATTGGGAAGACAGTTTAGGTGATATGAGATGAGTCAGGTGAGCTCCTGCTTGGTTGGAACAAAAACCTGCAGCTACACAGGGTCACCATGGGTCAGTTGGACACTCCTGGTCCATTGTGTCTGAACATATGTATAAATGTTCTATCACTGTTAATGTCCATGTTGCATCCCCACTTCATCAATTTAAAAGATGAAAATCAACTTTGCACTGTTGAGCTTTTAGCGTATCTTTGTCATTTTTCATCTGTTATCCATTTGCATTCTGAATATAAATAGTACGTCCTTTTTTTACAAAGGGGTATAATGATCAACAACACTAATATCCTTCTTCTGTCTTCTCCTCGTTTAGAGTACAGCTTTCCTGAGGTGAAGAGCTTTTCCCACGCCCTTGGTTTCAGTTCCAGATCCATGATACACACACCGACCCGCGTCATGGCTGTGAGTACCGCCTGCCAGATCTGCATTACACTCTAATACCTCTTCCACAACAATGAGTGTTGAAATGAAAGAAACCTTGAGCACACTGTCAATTATTCTGAACAAAGAGGCCAATCTGGGACTGTTTTTTTAAATTCTCGTTTTTTTTTTTGTTTTAACTGATGAAAATGTCATAAACAATAAACTTTATTGCAGGTAAGTGACAGTGTGCAGGAGTTTTCTCTCTGTCTGCATTAGGATATTTGCTTCTTCGCACCTGTATCCAAGATTTTTTGAAGGTGTGCATCAGCTTTTTATAGACTTATTAGTTTTGCAGTACACGTAAGGAAATGTGTAAAGGAGCTGTCTAGTACAGATCCATAGGTTTGAGATATGATTAGTGGAGTAGTTCAAAGACAGGAAACATAACAAGTTAAATCTTGTACATTGTCCTGTATGGTTTTTGATACTACTACAAGAATCACAGTTTTTTTTTTTTGTTCTACCGGCTTGAACTGAGTTTGACAGCATTAAGCTCTGTGAGGATTGAAGTGTCTTGATTGAAGTCTCCGAGCCAGAAACATTTAAGTGTGAAGGATGGTTTTCTTCGTGGTGTTTACTCCTGCATTTAAAGGATGCAATACACAAACAATCTGGTTTGGAGATTTCACTCACAAAGTTAATTGCTGAGATCTGCCAGGATTTTAGAAATATTGGGGTCATGAGTTCATGTCCTCCCAATTATTTTGTGTTTATAATATTTGGTATCGAAAAAATGTCAAGTATTAAACTCTTGTCAGAATTCCTAGAAGATTCTTAAACATTAGCCAATCTCTGAGTTATACCAGCCAACCTTTAGAATGTATTTTATTAAACAAATATTTTTTTCAGCGCACTGAGGCACTGAGCTGTTACAAATATCCTAACCTAGTTTTTTTTGTTGTTGTTGGCCTGACATGACCTCAGTGTCCTCAGTTGTCTCTACGACTCTGTCTGAGTTATTGAAGCAACATCACTAAGTCTGATTGAACACAAGCAGTCAGACAACTCCAGATAGATACAAGCAGAGAAAATAAAGACAGATGGTCAAATTATGAAGTGTCTGTTGTAAACATAACCTGACAGTTTACAGATAGATGGTTGGAAGTGCAGGTTTCCTGTGTTATGAGGGATTATTAGCAACATTTCTGGTGTGCTCACTTTCAGTTTTTCATTCTACCTAAGAAAGGTTTTACCCGTTTCTTAGACAGTAGTCTGTGAGTTCCAAGATGTCAGAACCAGCCAAAGCTATGAGAAAAAGAAAGAAAAGAAAAGTACTTTAACTAACCTAAAACACTGCTTTTTCTCCTGGGAAATTCCTTGACTGGAGCCTTGTGAGTCAGTTGTACACACAGTGGAAAGTGTGGAATAGGATAATCTTACATTATAATGTTTGGTATGTTAACCTTATATATCACCTTTTGTTTTAAACACAATAACTATATATATATATATATGTATAATCAAGTGGATGAAAAGTGTCTTGTCTGTCTCAGTACTGCATCCATGCTGAAAAACTAAAGAGTCATCATGACATAAGTGAAAGAAAACAATTCCTAGATAAGGATAATTGGGTGAATTTCCGAGCAGCTCTGGCTGAAGCGTGGGGGGCAAACTGTACTGAGGCAAGCAAAGACCCAGAAAAAGGAGTGTTTCATTTTAATTAGGTGGGCTTCCAATGATTTTATAATCATGCACTTGTCAAATGAACTTCAGATCTCACTTTGCTTTTGGCTGTAACAGACCTATACTCTGTGGTGTGATCTCCAAAGATCTTTGCTTTTAATAAATAAGACACGTGATTAAGGATATTCAACGACTCTGTTTGACTCTCTCACATCAACCAACTCGGTGAAGTTGTCACACTTCAACAAAAGCCATGAGCCAGTCTTGTGTATGAATAATGTTTCCGCTCTTGTCTACCTATCAAACACCCCATTCAGAACAATGTGAAGGCAGAAGAAAAATATAAACAGGACGCTTGTCTGATGCTTTTAACTGGCCGGTCTAACAATGTAAAGGCAGCAGTGAGCTTCCTGCAGCTTACAGTAGCCGAGCTTTAATAAGTAGAGGAGAAAGAGCGAGGGAACCTCTTACGCCACATTTTATTGTCCCAGACTGTTACACTTGCCTCAAGCACTGTTAGGAAGAGAAAATACTTGTGATACATTTTTCTCTTTGCCTGTTAGAGCTTCTGTACTTTTAAAGGTATAACATGCAGAAAAAGGCTTAAAATACAAAAGTAGTCCCTCTTAATTACCAATGGAAGTGTGTGGTGGTTCTGTGTGCTGGAGGTTTGTTGATGTGGGCTTTGGGCCCCACATGGGTGTGTCACCCCCAATCAATAACAGCACAAAGGGTGTGAAGGTCTAGTTCCTTGGTCGTCAAACTGCTGCTTTGTTACACACAGCAGCACACACACACACAGAGGCCGCAACATCAAGAAGCACCAAATCTAACAATGCAGCACCTTCCTGCAGGGTTGTACAGATGTGTGGGTGTGTTCATTGTGTTTTAGAAAGTGACCAAATACTCACTTCCTCTGCTGCACAGTGCCTGCCAACCTTTTCTTTCAAATTCTTCACACTAAGCCCACCATGCATTTGTTTGTAGCAAATACTAGAAAATAAAACTGTAAATGATTACAGTTTTAAAGGGTCTAACCTTTTTTTTTCTCCCCACCCCACCCACCCTGCAGGTGCCCACAGCACCTCTTCGCTCCTCTGGTTTCTCGTCTCGCTCGGCTGCTGAATCCAGTTCCAAGGTGAGCCATAAAGGAAGCAGCGTGGTCCAGAGCAGCTTCCAGTCCTCCCAGTCACACAGCAGAAGCAGACGCTCTAAGTCACTGTGCCAAGCAGACCAGGAGGCATTTCCTATCACTGTGGTGGTTCCTCCAGACAACGGCTGCTACACGCTCCCTGTGCCTCCCCCCGGCACCCTCAGGCGCAGCCTCAGTGGGACGCTGGCCCAGGGAAGAGGCCACTGGCAGGAGGAGGAGCTGCCGTGTCAGTACACCTACAAAGGCCCCTCCCACCGCACCATCAGCCGCATCACCAACCGACAGCAGCACTTCCAGCAGCAGAGCTCTGGCTTAGGGCAGGAGGGCTGGGTGGGGACCGGCAGAGGGGTCCCCATGGCAGGGGACGGCTGGGGGACGCAGTGGCAGCAGCACGTGTCCAGGGCCAACCATTCCATGGGGACAGGGCAGTACCAGGCCTCCCTCCACCGGGCCGCCTCCGTCCGCAGTGTGAGGAGCGTCGGGAAAGGAGTGGATATCTTGGATGGAGCGTCGATACACAGCAATGACCCACTGGAAGAGTGAGATATATTATTCATTCATTCAGCTGTCTGAAACATCTGCGCCACCTCTGGCTTGGGTCAGCCTTATTTGTAGCTCAGTCAGATACATGAATCACTTGAAGAGTGTGACATCATTAAGTCTGTGTGACAGACAGAAGTTTGAAAAATGTTTCATCTTTTTTTTATGCAGGGAAAATTATAAATCAAAAATAGTCAATGCTTTAGTTCAGTTTACATGCTGCATAATGTGATTATATCCTCACCACACACTGCTTGTCATAGCCACTTTTAAAATACAGCTCACCTGTGTGTGTGTGCGTGTGTGTGTGTGTGTGTGTGTGTGTGTGTAGTGTGCGGGGCCTGGACATGGCCACAGCTGTCAGATATCTGTCTGAGTCAGACTCTGCCTTGCAAGTTCTGGGAGCTGCATACATCCAACACCAGTGTTACCATAGCAACGATGCCAAAATCCAGGTAACCATTTCTCTTAATTGCTGTATACATCTATTATTTATGTTTTCTATGTATTCCACACTGTTACTTCAAAAAAATATTTTATATTTTATATCCATAAACGTGACATCATAATGCTCTGCAAAAACTATTTCCTGATTGTGACTATACTTCACATTTGGTCCAATCAGCACCTGTTTTTGTTCATCGTATATGTTATCCTGATCCTTTCTCTCTCTCTCTCTCGCTCAGGTCCGAGCCCTGCATGGTGTTCCAGCTCTAGTTCAGCTTTTCTCAAGCGAAAACCAAGAAGTGCAGCGTTACGCCACTGGCGCCACACGGAACCTCATCTACGAGAACGCTGAGAACAAGGTGGCGCTCATAGACGCTGGTGGAGTGACGAGTCTCGTCAACATCCTGAGCAAACCTGATGAGGAGCTGCGAAAGACCATCACAGGTAATAAGACGGGTGTGAAAGCTGCGTATGAGCTCATGTCCCTGCATGATGTTGTTTCTGATTCATCCGTATTAACACATCACTGTTTAAATAACTCAATTAGTCCGACAACAGAATAAAAACCTGTTTGTTGTGGCTGCAGGCGTCCTGTGGAATCTGTCCTCCAGAGACAACCTGAAGGAGAAGCTGTCCAAAGAAGCTTTATCAGAGCTGACAGAGAAAGTCCTGGTTCCTCTGTGCAACAGCCTCCCGCTCAGCCCACCTGAGAAAGACATCTTCTACAACACCAGCGGCTGCCTCAGGTGATGCTCACAACTGGCATCAGAAGAATTCAGTCTAAATCCAAACCAACTGACTGATTGAATCACTTATAATTATACTCCAAAAATGGGCCGAAAAGCCCACCAAAAAACACATTTTTGTTCAGCCAGAATCCTACTAGTAAACAAAGGGTTTCCAAAGATGAAGACCTCGCTATCCAGTCACCAAAAAATGCAATTCTTGCAGAAATCTCCAAGTTGTCTGAATAATTCTTATACCAAATCACAGAATGATTTTTTGGGTGGTAGAAAAATTTTTAAATTTAACACCAAATCTGTATAACAAATGGTAACAACCCTAAAAGTGACTGCAACAACTCACCAGACAAAACTTCAGTCATAACGCTCTCAGCCTTTTCCCCATCTAACTAAACTTGACAAGACAAGACTCAATGCTTTCTACAGATTGATGCCTGGAGAAACGTTTCACACAATGCTGAGCAGCAACTGAAATTAATCTTCAGGTTCGCAGCTTTCAGGTGACGGCACACCTCTTGAACATCTACTGTTGACGTGTTCTCTCCTTAAAAGGGTTCATGTTTCACTAAGGGGTCTCCTGGGTCATTTTAGTACAATTTACAAATGTTTCTAGAGTTCCTTTGCACTGTTTCCATCCATTTGGTCTGCTGAATGGCACTAAACACTAAATCCATGAACTTTATCTGCCATTGCTATGGAGATGCCAGCAGAGGCACAAACCTGAGCAAAGAACAGCTGCAGCACTTTGTTGTTTCCATTGAAAAACAAAACAGCAGCAGATTTATTGCAGCAGTCCTCTATTCAGTACATCACTTAAAAGTTCAGTCACATAGATGATCTCTTTTACTGACTTTAACTGCCTTTATCTCCTCTTAGAATTCAGTTCAACCTCTTTCTTTTTTTTCATGTTCAGCTTACACCTTGTAAAGTATGACTCTGATACATTTATGGACAGAGATAGAATTACATGTGAGGGCAGTAAGATAAAAAAAAAAATGTTTTTTTTTTTAACTGGTTTAATGTGTTCCTGAGTGGTCGGAAGACAGCGCCATAAAATTTGTGCTAAAATCACTCACAACTCATTTCAATAAGACAGCTTTACTGCATTGTGTTTAAATGTCTATGTTGTGTATGTTTGTGCAGGAACTTGAGTTCAGTGAATGAGAGGACGAGACAGAAGATGAGAGACATGCGAGGCCTGGTGGACTCTCTGGTGACCTACATTCAGCAAGAGGAGCGGGGAGATGACAAGGTAGCTCTGATCTGCACTGTAACAGCTGTTATAAAACCTGAATCAGAGTGTTTTGGACACTGCAATTCATCTATTCATTCATTCATTCATTCATTCATTCATACATTCATCTTCTGTAACCGCTTATTCAAACCCGTGTCGCGGGGGGCTGGGGCTGATCCCAGCTGCATTGGGTGAGAGGCGGGGTACACACTGGACAGGACGCCAGTCTGTCGCAGGGCTGACACATATAGACATACAACCATTCACACCCTTACTCACACCTACAGGCAATTTAGAGTCACCAATTAAACCTGAGCTGCATGATTTTGGACTGTGGGAGGAAGCCGGAGTACCCGGAGAGAACCCACGCTGAAGGGCCGCAGGCAGGGATCGAACCTGCAACCCTCTTACTGGGAGGCCAGAGTGCTAACCCCTTCTCCACCGTGTGGTCAGTCACTGCCATTTGTAAAATTAAAAAAAGAAGTAGGGAAGAGGAGAGTTTCATTAGCGTCAGAGCTTTGCGAATCGAGATAATTTGTGAACTCTGAGTCTGAGTTACTCACTCAGAAAGCACTCAAATCATTTTTCACATTCACACTCTAATTTTCACTTGTATATGCAGTGAAATGCTGCGCTGTAGAGCCTGGCTGTCCAAGGGAGAGCCTGCATGTAGTGGAGTCTGTCAGCTGTGGATTATTCACATTTGGTGCTGTAGTGTGTATTGTGGCAGCAGCTCCGGGTATGTGGGGTTGAGTCAGTATAAACTACAGTATCTGTGTGTCTCCAAATGCAACATTGTGGCTTATTGATGTGTTTTCAATAGTTTTATATCAGGCTACTCAGTAGGATCCATTTGTTTGTTTGGGTCTTTTCATGAGATTTTTCTTGAAGCACTGTAGTAAGAGCAGGTTGTATTAGTGGGTGGTGTAACTTCAGCTGGCAGCTCCACTGCAGTTGCACCGAATCACTCAGGAATGTGAGCTTGTTACTCAATTCAGTACTTTATCTCTGGTCCTCTGACTTTTAGTGGCTCATTGTGAGGTACAGAGACCTGCATGACTCGTCACAGACCGCTCTACTCACAGTCTTCTTCACTTATTGTATTGAAATGACTCTGCAGGCTCTTGGGTGAATCTTTAACAAACTGGCAGATGATTGATAAACATGCTGCTTCAATTAGACATCAGCAGGAACCCTGACGGGGGTCCAATGACTTACTCCATACCAGGAAATTAAATCCAGATTCTAAAGTCCCAGTGTGTTGCTTTCTGACATGTTTTTATCAATATTAAAAGGGAGTCATAGTGATGTTTTGGTTTGAGTTTTGACAAACAGGAAGACGTTTCTATCCCTAATTAACCTGCTACACATGCGAGGACATCAGACATTCAAATCAGATTCCATTTGATGTCAGTATGAGTTTATTCTACCAACTGTGCAGTTTACATGTTTCTACATCAGCTTAGATTATATGTTTCGCCCTCCTCTTTTTAACCCCCACTTGTCTCCTCTCTCTCTCTCTCTCTCTCTCTCTCTCTCTCTCTCTCTCTCTGTCTTTCTTTATTTTTAGGGTTTGGAGAATTCATTGTGTGTGATGAGGAATCTGTCGTACCAGCTGTACACTGAGCTTCCCCCCTCAGTCCGACTCCGTCTGGAGGGTCAGACGAGAGGCTCCGCCTCCAGGGAAAGTGATGCCATCGGCTGCTTTACTCTGTATAACAAAAAGAACAATGAGGTAAAATTAATTACACACCAGGAACATGACTCCAAGCTTATGTTGCTCTGCAGGATGTGTGGATGAACAGTTTGCTAATATGTTCTGCACACTAAAATTTTGTGACAGCGACAAGTGACAGTAGGTCAGTGTTGTCCGACATGTGTGTGATTTTACCAAGGAGTTGTCTTGCTTAGTTGCATTCAATGTATTGCTTTTCTTTTGTTTTACCTTACATAACTTACCCTTCAAGATGACCGGAGGTTTGCTCCAAAAGCATTTCCACTTTTTAGATCCAAAGTTTACATCATCAGAAATGTGTTGGATGTTACATCAGCCTGCTCGCCTGTCTGCCACAGACACACCCAACACATCCCTCTGAGCTGACGTCACTGTCACTGCTAGTCCTGCTGCTGATTGTCCAGTGCTTTGTATCTGAACACTCCTTGTGCAACAAAACCCACTTATACATCTAAAGGAAGGCTTTAACTGTCAATAAAACACCAGGAGAAAATGCAGCTTTGCTGTTTTCTGTTTATTTTATACCCATTTCATTCTCTTGTGGAGTCTTTCAGACAACACCAACACTATCTAACCAGTATTGTATCCTGCTCCGGGTCACAGGCTCAATAACATGCTCATTGTTTACATGTCAGCTTATTTTTCCCATGGGAAGATGTCTGTTTTATATACAGGATGCATGTATCCAGGCCCTTTAACTGCTCAGCTCAAATAAATAATGTGGTCTTATCAATTTAGGCCACGCTATTCATGTACATGCATGCAAGTGTTGTTTGTCGGATGCTTCATCATGTCTGATATTTAGACATTTTAATCATTGCATTGTTATGTCATTTTTGTACGCATGATTTTTAAGATACGAGCCTCAAAATGTCAAACTTTAGCTCAGGCCGTCGACATGCAGCAGGTCGGGGCTCTCTCAGGTATCTCAGTCGTAGCCTGGTAATAAGTGGGCGAGCAGATAGAAACACGAGAGGATGCCTCAGGTCCACAGGGAGGATCAGTTTCCACTATAGCACACACAACCAACAGATCACATTACACATTTCAATAGCAAGCATAGGAGGCCAATGGAGAGTAACCATGAGGCTCACTGTCACATGTATGTTCTCATAGTCAGAGTGAGGAGAACAGGACCTGTTTAACTATATATGACCTGCTTTTTCATCAGAGCAGATCATTATCTGGGTTACATGGAGGGTGAACAGGATGGATGTTTATCCTGCTTTAGCGGGGCCTGAGGACAGTGATCTGTCCCTGTGTCTGATCACCTGGCTAACACTTCTGACAGCTCACAGACAGACAGACAGCTGAGAAACTGCCGTGGAGAGTCCAGGTGTCCAAAGGATGATAGCTAATTGTTTTCTCTTGACCTGACTTTGGTCCATGACTGAATATCTTGGAAACCAATTGACTGTGTTCTAAACCCCTCCCCTAAACAGTGGTCGTCCAATCAGAGCTTAGCAACGGTAACCGGCGCTGCAGGCATGTCAGCCTTTGTTTTCCCCAACAAATACTGAAGCCATGTGAATGGCAAAGTACTGAGGCTCTGCTTGTAAAAAGGTGGTGTTCTTTTAAAGCCTTTTCCTAACCAAAAACACAGGAGTGAACGTTAAAGAAATGTAATAAACAGCATGTTAGTCTGTTTTGATATTAGACAACCAGTTAAGACCCCTTTAACAAGATCCTCATTTAAAATGAGCCTATTTCCAACATTAAATAAGTCAGCCAGAGACAGTTCTTTGGAGCTAATGGAGCTAACATTAGTTTAATTGGTTCATTATAGTATTAATACTGTGTGTTACTGTTCAGTAAATTAACTTTTTCTCTGTTTTTCACCTCTTTCATGGCAGCGGAACCAGAACCTGTCCATACTGTCTGAGGTGTCCCGGCAACCTAAGGGTGCTGAGTGGCTGTGGCACCCTAAGGTGGTGGTGCTGTACAAGACTGTTCTGCAGAACAGCGACAGCAGCTCCACCAGCCGCGAGGCTGCCATAGGAGCCCTTCAAAACATCACTGCCGGAGAGGCCAGGGTGGGGTCTCATGCTAAGATTTCTAAATGAACTATTTATTTAATTGGATTCCTCTGCAAGAAAACCAGCCGTAACAAACTGTCATGTGATCTTTGCTCCTCTGTGCCAGTGGGCCTCCGTGCTGAGCGGTGTGGTGATAGAGCAGGAGAGGATGCTGCCCATCCTGCTGGATCTGTTAGACACCAACAGGGACATGGAGCTGAAGGCTCTGACCGGCCTGCTGAGGAACCTGGCCAGACACGCCCCCGACAAAGACCACATGGGTAAGACACAAACAAGCCTCTATATGAACAGTAGTTCATAACCACAGCTCAGTTCTGTGGAGTCAGGAGCAAACATTCATGACTCATATATCAACATATATAATAATTTACACCAAGACAGTTATTGCATTACATTATCAGATGTCATGTTCATGATGACCTCTGACCTAGTAGGTGTAAGTAGAGGTGCAATTAAAAGAAGATTGCACAGATATAACACCAAGTCAATTACATACTTTCAAATATTTCTTGTTTTAAATATATGTAATCCATATGCAATCTATGTTTTCTCAAAAATATATGTATGTATATATATGTAGTTTTTTGTGTGCATTAAAAATTATTTTGTGGAGACAATTTATATTAAGGTTGCACCATTTAAAAAAAAAAAAAAGGGATTATTTCAACTGATATTGCACTAGCATTATTTTACAATATTGGATGGAATGTTCAATTTTGCTTTTGCTTGACTAGGGGGATGCTTTAATCCTCTTTAAAAAACCAACACAGAGGTGGACCTTTCAAAGGTCAGACCATTTATCCAAAAACAGTCCTGTAAGACAGCCACCCTCGCTCTTTGTCCTCGCAGCTAAGAACACGGTGAACGTTCTGGTGGCTAAGCTGCCCAGTGATGGCCTGCAGAAAACGCCCTCCAGCGAGGTGGTGGTCAACATCTGTGGAGTCCTCAATCATCTGGTCACCTGCAGCTCCTTGGCAGCCCGGGACATCTCGTACTTCAACGGCCTGCCGAAGCTGATGGGCATCAAGACGTCTCATGATAACAGGTAGGACAGTCTTCTACTGTAATCCTCAAATATCACCATTAATGTTGAATCAAACATGTTTTAAGCAGCA
This sequence comes from Serranus cabrilla, assembly GCA_903364295.1. Classification (NCBI taxonomy): domain Eukaryota; kingdom Metazoa; phylum Chordata; class Actinopteri; order Perciformes; family Serranidae; genus Serranus; species Serranus cabrilla. The sequence continues at coordinate 86,495 of CAFUXE010001347.1, forward strand.
TTCCCCTCCTTATAACTGGTTAATATTTTTTAGCTTCAACAATCTTTCTCTTTGAAAGCTGTGACCTCTGTTTGCTGTCAATGACTTTACATATCTCGAGCTGTTGCTGCTCTCCCTTCTGGCCTCTGGCCTCTGGCCACACAAAAACATAATCTCTATCAGGTCATTTTAAAGTGTTTATCGCTGTGTTTCTCCCCTCTGCTTCTGCTGTGGCATTTCCTCTTTGTTTCTAACCTTGTGTCACTGTGTCCTGGTTCAGCTCCGGGAGTCTAAAAGCTGCCAGAGCCGCCTCGACTGTCCTCTGCAACATGTTCCAGTACAACAAACTGCACAAAGACTACAAACTGGTGAGACACACAGCTGCTGGTGCCAAGAAACACAACAAGACAGTCATCCGGATAGTGTAGCTGCAAACATGTCACCTATGCTAAGACAAAGGAACATGGCAGCAACAACAGGAACTTAAGTCCTTGGTCACAACTGCCTTATTTTGTTACAGTTGATTAATGCATTATTATTGTTATTATTATTATTATTATTATTATTATTGTTATTATTATTATTATTATTACTACTACTGAACTTTCCTGAACTCTGAAAACAGTGATACCTGCAGGTGTATGCATATCTGAGGACACCTGTGGTAGAGATGGCAACATGATGATCTCAGATATACTTTATATATCATCTTCTGGTAAACTAGTATTCATCTCCAGACATTCATAGCTGCTAGCTTACAATCATCCATACATTAAAATATTTTTTTTTTAAAGCCAAGTATCATACTGTACATTCCGAGTAAGAATTAATAAGACCAATTAACCAACAAAATCAGTAAAGAACAGAATATTGTTTCTCTCCTTTCATTTCTCTTTTTGTCTCCTCGGGCTTCTCCGAGAAATGTTTCAATCTTTAGCTGCTAAATGCTCCATGATGTTCACTGTGTATGTAGTGGGCAGGTAATGAACAATGGAGTTATCAGAGCTTTTAAAAACTAAACTAAACTAAACAAAGCTGCCAGTTGTGTCTGGAAATGGAAATATACTGCAGCATCGATTAACTAAAAGACTCTCTTTAGACTTTGGGTGATAATTGTCAGGTCCTACATGGACACTAAGCCTTAAAAAGATAACAACTGAAGTTGAAACATGACATTAAAAAGTGAGATGTCGTCTTGAATTTAAAGACAGGGCTCCGCGCCATAGAGCATCTACAGATTCTTGCTGTCACAGTGCTGTAGATGTTTCTGTGCTGGAGGTGAAGTGTTTTATCTCCTGCTGACAGCGGAGCAACCACAGGAACGAGGACACAGCACACTAGAGTTCACTCAGAAGCGCATAAATGCTCCAAACTTTGTTTGAATTGCAACAGCTGAAGAGTTTCTGCTGGGCAGCAGCAGCAGTAGCAACGACGGCTGTTATTTCCCTCAGTGCTTCTGGTTCCTCGCACGGTCGCACCAGTGATTTGACTGTGGTCTCCTCTCTCTCTCAGTGTTCTGAGAGAAGGACCACATTCTTCTGCTTATCCATCATAAGAAAGATGGATTATAGTAACTGAAAGGCCCTTGGCTTTGGTCCTGGGTCTTGGAGGGAGCCGGAACATCACTAAATGGTTTCTATCTCCACAGTACAGACATTTAGGTTACGCTCTGTTGCAGGGGTGTGAGGCTCACGCCCTGCTCCAGGGGACAGGTTTATTTGCAAGTATTTACGAGTATAAAGGCTCACACTCTGCCTGCTTTTTTAATGGCAAAGGTCCGTCTTTGTGAGCGTAGATTTATTAGATTTATCTATTAGGGCTAAATTAGTCTACGAATTAGTCGTTTTGGTCTGAGTCGATTAAGATTTCTGTTGATGATTAGTGGTTTAATACTTTTCTAAAGCTGAATGATTTGCACATATGAGCACATCTTTGGTAAACACGATATTTAAAGTCGTGCTTTTAAATAATTATTTATGGATTTACATAACAGACGCTTATTTTAATCCAAACCATGTTTTCCTAAACCTAACCAAACTGCCACAGCTAAGATTGAACTAAATTAACTTGATTTTTACTGTAATTAAAATTATAATTTTAATGAACATTGTAACTGAGTTTGTTATTCCATATAATGTAAAAAGTGGTAGTGCTAGCAGCTAAACCCCTGCTGAAGATCTTAGCTGCATTAATCACTCCAGTTTATACAATTCGGTTTATATTTAAGTGTATGAAACTATAAATAATCTATTATATTGATCACATCGCAACATAAAAGCGTATTTCATGCTGCTGTGTGTGTGAATGAATACAGGATCAGCCTGAAGTTAAAATGGAGAGCAGAATGTGTGGGTGTTGGCTGACATTGTGCTCCAAGCTTTTGTCTGCACCAGATGGTTTTCTCGTCTACGTCTCTACACATCTGTTTTTTATCCCACTTGACCTCCGCTCCTCTCTTCCCATTGGTCCTCTTCTTCCCTCCTTTGCCCTGCTCTCAGGCTGTTGTTGGTTTCTGGTCATGCTTTATCTGAGGATACTTGGCTCTGCAAATCCAAATATTTTCCCTGTAGCTGATAGCAATAAGATTGTAGTTATTTAAGTTCTTGTCTGTGTTGGGGTGGCTTTTAATCCGTCATCCCACACATTGAGAAATCAGTAGTGATGTCATTTTTACTCCAAGTATTCAGTTTTAAATCTTTTGAGTCATGACTATAATTTCTGTTGAAAATACTTAGAAAACAGGATTGCAGGATTCAGAGGAATCAGTGATGGCTGCACTGCACTCACAGCACATCTAAATCGCTTTAAATAGCCGTAAAATATGTCTCGTGAATATTTAGTCATTTTTTAGGATTGTTCAGATCAGGAAGCTCACCTGGTGGAGTGTGAGCCTCATCTCTTTAAAAAGAAAAGCAAACCATCTCTAGTTATTTCTGGGTTTATCATCAGCAACCAATTTATTCCCAGTCTCAATATGAAAATATTGAAGCTTTAAAGTTGCTACCTGGTTGCAGTCTATTGTATTGGATGTTCAGTTTATAAAATGAAACCAACAGGAAATACTTGCAGTGGGAATTAACCAGAAAAAATCTGACAATAAGTTAAAAATACAACCAAGAACAAGTTGGTTTTTCCCCAGTTTATGAAGTTGATAAAGATCCAAAGTGAGTGGCTAACAGGATTACAGCAAACTCTGCACGGAAAAGAGAAGCAGCTCCTTTTATAGAAGGATGTTTTACCAATCTGCTGTGGAATGCCGCAGAGATTATTATGTTGGATAACACTTTATTCCTCTAATGCCTCCTGATAAGGGTTTGAAGTTGTATCTGGAAATTACACAAGAAAATATGAATCTATCAAATCTACACTTGCATAATTGTAGGGATGTAGCAATCCTAAACTCCTTTAGTTTTGTTGAACACAGTGACGTCTCTCTCCACATTCTTCAAAGGATCCCTGCTTTATCTCCTCAATGCTCTGCTTGTATCCATCACTGCCGGTGTCTCGCTCAGGTTTTGCTGAGTTTTAGTTTCTGAGTAACTGCTCTCAGCAGGAATGCGGAGAATCTGGCTGAGATATTTTGGGTTTGTCTCTTTTGCGCCTCCTGGGAGGAATAAAAGAAGAGTTTGGTTATGTGGACTTGGCAGCCTCTGAACACCGTTATGGTCCTCCTGTATAACAGCCCCCCTCCCAAACACACACATCAGCGCCCGCCAAACCGAACCTGACACAGCAAACAAAAGCCATGTGTTTGTCTGACTGCTGGTGGCCTTGGTGAAGTTATTACACTTGATAGATGTCCTGTAGTGTGCCTGTCCTCAACCCGGTCTCATGCCGTTCACACACTCTGGGCTGTCTTCACAAGTTACAGTACAAACAAACTTTTGTGGTTCTTCATGATTCCGAGGGGGAGATTCTTTTCCTTTCCATTTTGAAATACACTTTCCTCTAAATCCAATCTCCAGACAAATGATGGTGGACAAAATATTTCCTCATCTTAAAGAGAGACCCGACATAAAATGTTCCTGAGCTACCGTGAGAGGAAGAACATAACAATCGGGTGGACTGTGAAAAAATGATTTTCAGCTTGGGTGTAGTTCATCTTTACAGCTGCAGTCATCAGTATTTATACATAAACAAAGGATCAGATGACGATGTTTAAGACGTCTCACTCATTGATGAGCCCACGCTGACTTATCACCCAACACTTTCCTTCAGAGCATTTTAGCTTCTTCCTGCTCATTGTTTTTGTGCGGACAACAAATCCACTGTTTTGGATCAGTCTCTGGACTCTTGTCAACCCCCTTCCCAGCAGCAGCAGAGTGCTGTTTTCAGTAAAGAGACTCTGATTAACCCACTGTAGCAGACAGACGGCTAGCAGCTGGTGAACCCCATCAAACTTCCACTTTAAACTTCCATTAGGAATACAGAAACAGATACAGATAATGGTTTTAATGTTATCCCTATAAGGGGCTTTAAACACATTCGATGTATAGTTTGTGGGAACATTTTAAATCACTGGTGTGAAATAAAGTATTGTTTAAAAGTTCCACATTATACTCTGGGGTTATGCCATTTAGGGGATTAAAACGTTTTTTAAATGGTTTCTAAAATGAGCCAATATAATGGTGTAATGGAGCAATGTGGCAGCAGAGTTTTAACAAATTGTAGGTTATCAGACTCAACTCTGCAGGTGAAGAGGGCATTACAGTAAAGGTAACTGGGAAGGTAGAACTGGCTTGACTATCATTCTGCAGACGGATCATGCAGCTAGTAGTCGGCAGCACAAGCCAAGTGTAAATGATTTGCCCAATCATTGCATCATCCTTTGCCTTCACACGGTTTGTCAGCATTTGTATTGTGTCTTTATGTTTTTACAGAAAGGATTTGCCAGAGGAGACTTCACAGATGTCACCATCTAGGCTGCAGCCCGCTTTATCATTCATTCTGAGCTTCTGACCTCAGGATCTATGTTGGTGTGAGGACCTACCAGGCAGATAATCTAACTGCGATGGACCTACAGCAAGAGAAACGTGGACTGGGGCCAATGGACCGATGAACTTTAAGTTTGTCCTCTTTCAGATGGTTTGTGTTTAATTTGGCTTCGCTTGCAGCAGATAACCTGTGATGATGGAACATCAAGATGTCCACACATGCAGTGGACTTCAACCCCCAAAACTACCATATGCTCTGTGTTTACTGGGGTTTGACTGATGTTTTCTTTCATTGACACTGATTCCATTTATTTTTTAACTAATGTTGCTAATGGCTGATGTATGATGGACACATTAGAAACAGAGAAAGAAAGACAACTGCCTGTAATGTTTTGTCCATGGTTAGATAAGTATAGCAGATATTACTAGAGATATCTCTCTGGATCCTGGCTCAAGGTAAAGCAGTCAGTCCACTCATTTGGGTCACACTGGATGGGACAACTATTGCCTGGTATGAAACATTATCCCAGACTCTGACTTTGGTGGTGATCAGGAGGAAAGTTTTATTTTTCAAAGACTTTGGTTCATGACCATGTTTGCATGCTGACGTTAGCATTTAGCTCAAAGCACCAATGTACCTAATTACAGCTTCACAGAGTAGCTAGCCTGGCTGCTTTTTAACCAACAAATACAGATGTATTTTTTTAACAACAAAGGGTTGAAAGCACACTTAATTGCCAATTTCTTGAGTCTTGTCTTTACACAAAGGGCACCACCTAGTGGGGTCGAAAAATACAGGTAGTGGTAAGCATCATGTGGACATCACTAGTGTTAAACGTACTGAAAGGAACGGCTAACTGGTTATTAAACACCCTCTGTGTAACACTGATGCCTCTATATGGACTTAATATGTAAACGAGACCATCAGTCAGAATATTGACTGTTTCTATAGAGTTGTTCATATTGCCTGTCACGGTGCTGCCAGGTCGAGTCGACTGAAATCAGACAAAATCATGCTGGTTTCCACATCTCCTTTAGCTCACACTCCAGCGGGGCCTCCAGCAGTGACCAGCCCAGCATGGACGGACCCAGCTAAGAGCTCCGTGCCCGGTTACAGCAGAGCCAACACTGGCACCACGCTGCTTAAGTCCCATAGCATTTTGCTCAGCCCGCTGGAAGAAAGGAAGGCACTTTTGTCCTCAAAAGGCAGCTAAACTCAACACATAAAGCAAGTTCCTTTTCGCTGGGGTGTAGCCATTTTCCTTAACAGTCCAGAAAGTGAACAAATTAGCAGTAAGAGGGCTTTAATTATTAATTATCAGTTTGATAAGATAATAAATAAGAAGACAGCATGAGAGGCCAGCGTGGCAGTCTAAAAAAAGGAGCGTCAACAGGAATACCACTAGCACTAAATGCGAAGTCAAACACAAATTTACCAAAACAAGACAATTAGCCTGTCTTCACAATATCGTTTTTTGTTGTCATAATGAGGTGAATCATGACCTTGAAAGATAAACTGTAGGTGCAGTGGAAAAAGTTCAAAGACTGGAGAAAATAGTGTGTTATTTTAGAAATAAATCAGATACTCCTACTCTGTGCTGTATAATCAATCTAGTCAAACAGAGTTTGATTAAAAGGAGAAGACTCACAATAATGTCTGCTGTGAGACCAGTAGGAGCCAATGAAGGGATTTCTCTGGAAGGATGTGTGGGGGAGAGCGCTCTAACCTTCAGACCTGGACTTTTATCTAACAGAGGAAACTGCCGACCAGCAGCAGCCTCGGGCAGATGGAGGAAGGGAGGGGCCTCCATTCACAGAGGAGATGTGGACAATAATCATAGAGAACAGCATCGTGGAGTATACAGTTGTTCTAAATGTGTTTCCCTTTTCTTTATCTTATAAATTGTATCCCTTGTCCTCCATGTCAGCGAGCTAACTGTTGCTTTCTGCCGTCACAAGGTTGTCATCTATCACCATCACCAGACAGTGTTGTGTTTACAGCTTGTTCCAACCCCATAAAGTCACCAGGAAATCAATTAATGATGCTTTTAGTTGTGACTGCAAGGAGCTCAGAACTTTATAATGATCATAATAAATATCAGCATTGTTAATAATTGGTTCATTTAGTTTACTTACTGCATTGTTGTTTACACTGGAGCTCATTGGGACATTTTTCCACAGTAATGGACAGAAACATAGTACAACCTACTATAAGTAAGTACCTCCAAACTTATGGTCCTTTATACTGAAATCGTATTTTACAGATACCTTGTACAGATACAACTGCTGGTTTTACAGACAAAAACATAATTTCATCATTCAGTCTGGACTTCACTGGGCATGCTTTGACCTTTAAAAAGCAGTTCAACATGATTGTTAATCCACAGTTTTCAAGGTCGTGAACAATCCCTGTTTTTGTAGCGTTACTAGCAGCAGCAGCAGGCTGGATGTGACACACTACAAAATTAAGCTCAGTTATCAGTTAGCTCTGATTGTGGTAGCAGCAACCCAAACTCCCCTCAGGGAGCTTCAAAGTTTCATCCACTTTAATCACAGGGCTTTAAGAGCATCCTGTGAATGTGTCTCTTCCTTCCAACCTCAGAAACCTCGGCCTCAGACTGAGCATTCTTGACCTCAGTCACACATACCAGGAAAAACTCCCAAACCTGTTCATGTCCACGGAGGCGCTGACTGATGCCTAAAAAATACTATAAAGGTACATTTTAGTTTGTTTTTTTCACACGTTTTCACCTTTATTGAACAGCTGCAGACGTTGAGGAAAGGTACATGCCATGCAAGTTTTAACATATTCCAGAATAAGTGTCTGACTCTTTGAAAATATATTTCCATACAAAATGGATAGATGCACCATTGTGATAGACTGGAGACCTGTCCAGAGAGTACCCATCTCTCGCCCAATGTCTGCTGGGATCAGCTCCAACCCTCCACAACCAAGGTTCCGATAGGTGGTTCAGAACAATGAATGAATGAACTCATAGATGCAGCCCACATGGATCTTTCCTGCCCTCGTGTGGCAGTACTACTGACCCTACCATCAAGGATTCTTCACATGGTTGTCTCTGGGTTTATTGTATCACAACAAAAAAATTCCCAGAGCTTCAAAAAGTGTTGGGCAGAGCATGTAGACATACTGTCAAACAGTTTGAAAACATGTTTTTGCAACTTTTGAACTGAATTTGATGCAACTTCTTTATAACACAGAACATTTATACTTTATACACTACAGCTGCTAGGCTGAATGTTCCTCCCTCTCCATGTCATACACTCTCTTTTGCCAGTTGACATTTTTTGAAAATGACTGATGACTGAGGTGGTTTCAATCAGCAGAGGAAATTTAGTTGGGGGAGCTAATAGAGTTTAAGAAGAGGAAAAGGAACAGGAATATAAATAATAATAACAAATAATAATATATAGCTTTGTTTAAAATCAAAATCAAATCAAAATGTATTTATTTGTCCCCAAGGGGAAATTCAGTAATTTATATGGGACTTTAAAGGAAATGTTGCAAAGTCCTTTGCTTTGCTCATAATGCTCATAACTAAATGAACACACACAACAGACATGGTCAAATTAATTCATGAATATTTTTGTTATACAATATTACAAGTTCTCATAAATCTCTTTGCAAAAAGTAAACATTGCAGTTCAAATAAAGAAACATTTAAGTCAGGCTAGCACAACAGCAAAATACTATACATTCTTTACAAACAAAAAGATAAAACTGAAAAACATACAGAGTTTGTTTCTCACAGTTATGATAATGATTTTTGACCAGAGTTGATTTAAATTACCAAATAATATAATTGTTATGTCTTTAATTGAAAAAAACAACAACAACCAATGATCGTTAGTGAGAAAATAGTCCCACTCTAGTAGTTACACTCCAGCCCAGCAGGTGGCGGTTATGTGCCATAACGTTTGTCAACCGCCACACAACCTTACGCGAAGGAGAAAACGAAGCAGCTAGTGAGCTAACGCTAGCCTAGCTGCAGACTTAATTAATGGAAATATGGCTGCTGTGCTCCCCGTCAGACCGCCCTGCGACAGTAACCCCGCTACTCCCGGAGCACAATCCTTAAAGGTGACATTTATATTCCACAGACACAACCCACAAGTAAAAGATTTAGCGCTGTCTGTTCATGGAGCTATGAACGGTTGCTTGCTCAGCTAACGGCTAATGGTTGTTAGCTACCCAACGGCTACCCGCGTCCATCAATGACAACCGATGGCGATGTTCGCATCACCCCTTTGTTTTCAAGTGTGTGCTAAATATTACGGATAGTTTGCATTTTCTGTGTCATATTTAAACGTATATCCATACAGTGTATGTCCAAATAAGAAATATAACGTCAAATGCTATTGGTGAAAGTGGTCACTGCTAGCCTTTTTCTGTGTCTTTACATTCCCCATTAACGTTAACAACTCTACTCCACAACTCTACTGAACTGCAACCTCATGCTTTTGTTTTGGTGTAACACCGTCGTAATTTTGCAGTCCCTTTTCACATAATAAGCAAAGTTAAATGGCGTGATACACAAATACACAAGGAACCAGATACCCATTCATTCTGCCTTAAAATGACTAACGTTAATCTACAGACAGGACCTCACTCCAAAAGTAATCACGTTAATATAACGTTAGACCAGATATTTGTTAATTATGTTTTTCATTTTCTCTGGACTGATTAAGTATAATGTAGCACATTTTGTCTCGACAATGTTTTTCTTGATGACTTGTCAAGTCTAAAATACAAATTATGCTTTTGATGACAAAATTATAAAATGTGCACTAATTTTTTGAGCATGGTAAGTGTCCCCTATAGGACTGTGGCTTGGGGATTGATGTGGCTATTTATAAATCCTAGTTCTTCCTTTCACCTTCACTCTTCCACTGCTGCCTAGAATGTGTGTTAATGTGCCAAATATCACCAATGTGTAATAGTAAGTTGCTGCCAACTGGCTGGGTGCTAATTTTTGAGGTATCAAGGGCTTGCTTGAATGGGTTTTTAGTCCAATGCATAAATATGTTGATGACACACTATGCCAGATTTTGATGAATTTGCTCTCTTATCAAAAAGTCTAGTTTGTAAATGGGGTTATGTTCGGTGGAGTTCACCACCATCACATTTGATAGTGAATAACTATATAACTCATATTTCCTGTGTAGGAGGATGTAATAGAAGAGGAGTCCAATGATGGCAGCCAGCCTCCCAAGAGAAGGAGAATGGGTTCAGGGGACAGCTCTCGTAGCTTTGACACCTCAAGTCAAGACCTGGGGTAGGTTGGCTTGATACTTGACATGGAAGAATGAAATTATTTTTAGTCCTCCCCATGCCTTTTTGAAAAAAGTTTTCATGCTTAACCTGTTATCCCTTCAACCCCTTTCCAGGCTTACATATTTCCCCGCTGAGAACCTGACAGAGTACAAGTGGCCTCCAGATGACACAGGAGAGTATTACATGCTGCAGGAGCAGGTCAGCGAGTACCTGGGAGTCACTTCCTTCAAAAGGAAGTACCCTGGTAAGACTGAAGTAACAACAGTGCTGCACCTGTCAACGTTTTTAATGACAAAGTAGTGCTCTTTCTCTGAAAAATACAATGAGTCCTATAATATAATACTGTTGATAAGCTGGTACCTTTATGTAGTTTTGCATTGTTGTTTGTATGCTGTCATACTGCTGCAATGACGCTTATTTACTTATCTTGTGATCTGAATGAAGCTGTTTCTTGACCTGTTATGCTGTTTTTTTGTCACTCTGCAGATATGGAGAGAAGAGACTTGTCCCACAAAGAGAAGCTTTACCTGCGTGAACAGAATGTCATTACTGAAACACAGTGTACTCTGGGTAGGAGCCACGTCTCGCACTCTCAGTGCAAATATTGTGTTAGCTTGTTTATAAGATTTACTCTGTAAATAATATCTGATAGAACAAGTCATCGGTGTGCTTTATGCAATCCAAGTGTGCACAGAGTGTTTCTTTGCTTGTTTCTAGGTCTGACAGCTCTGCGGAGTGATGAGGTCATAGATCTGATGATTAAGGAGTATCCTACCAAACACTCCGAGTATTCAGTCATACTGCAGGAGAGAGAGCGGCAGAGAATAGCCAAAGAGTACTCTGTAAGTATACAAACAAACATTCTGCATTTAATGAACTTGTACATGTATGTACATATCTCTAGCAGTCTTTGTCTTGTGTCTTTTTTAGCAAATGCAACAGCAAAACCCTCAGAAGGTGGAAGCCAGCAAGGTCCCTGAGTACATTAAGAAGGCAGCTAAAAAGGCTGCTGAGTTCAATAGCAATTTTAACAGGGAGCGTATGGAAGAGAGGAGAGCTTACTTTGACCTCCAGACACATGTAAGTGCTACCATGTTATAGAAAACTCTCAAAGGTCTTTGTTTAACTGCAGAGTTTTTGACATGCATTATGTTTTGTATTTTTTCAGATTATCCAGGTGCCCCAGGGCAGGTTCAAGGTGCTCGCTCCAGAGCTGACAAGGACGGGTCCTTACCCTGTCGCTCTCATACCAGGACAGTTCCAAGACTACTACAAAAGGTACACAATTTGATAAATGATTTAGCCTACAATTTGCTTCATTTATATTTAAGATAATAAACTTGTGTTTTCTGTAAGGGCTCTCAGTAAGGGTGTAGCTGTTATAATACTGAAACCACAACAAAAATGTCCATGCTCTCTCGCTATGTTTCATGTCTTCTTCCATGACAAAAAGGCAGAATGAAACAATAGCAGACTAGTAGGCGAGTCCTTTCCACCACAGTGTTCTTCAGTCAGCCTCCCACCGCAGATTCAGACTGTGCCAGAATAATACCTCATGTAAAAGATTAGTGATCGCTGCATTCATGTGGCCCAACCCTCATATCCGGCATGTGGTAATGAATACTAAATTAAAACACATGCTCCAACTGCTTAAGCCATGAAGAACCGAAAACATACCCAACTGTGACCACAAAACCAAGACACATGCCCAACCATTCATTTTCTGGTGTGTACTGTTACAGCCCTAGCTCTCAGCCTGTTTAATCTGTTGCTGTGCTGAATTTTGCCCTGATTAATTATTGCATTGTGCTTGACAGGTACTCTCCCAATGAGCTGCGATACTTGCCCTTGAACACAGCTCTGTTTGAGCCTCCACTGGATCCAGAGCTCCCTGCGCTGGACTCAGAACCAGACTCTGACGACGCAGAAGATAGCAAGGCTGACAAAAAGAAGAACTCCTCTGTAAGACATTAGGCTTTGTACAGTGACTCTAGTGTGTCAGAGCTTTAGAGGGACAGATGCTTAATGGTAAAAGTTTACTATGCTGCTATGCAATATACAGGCAACTGCATTATGAATTCTATATCCAATGTCAGCGGCATTTACCTGTGCTAAATTTTAGTCGAAATCTTTATGGAAACATTTTTTACATCACTATTAATCTCACTTTTCCTCCTTCCTTTTCTTCTACAGGACAGTTCTTCAGGAAACACATCGGACGTGGAGAGCCAGGAGGGAGGAGGTAGACCGGGTCACAAGTCCAAGGCCAAAGACAGGACAACCACGCCAGGCAAAGACGGCAGCCAGCGCCATTCTGCCTCCCACAAAGCCACCCCAGGGTACAAGGTAGAGGACAAAAGCACCTGAACTCTTCTCCAACAACAGCAGCAGCACTTTTCTACCCCCTCCTCCTCTTTCTACTACTACCACTCCCTTACTCCATCCATCCCGCCACCCCTCCCTAGCTTTCTTCACTATGTTCTCCGGCTTCTACAGTTTGTCAGCTTTTCAGCTGGGACAACCTGGTCCACATACACACACAAACACACACACACAGATACACACTGGGGGTCCTGTCTTCAGTTTTTGTTCGTATGATTGCCACGTGGCTTTTCTCTCTTCGTACCAGACTGTGAGCAATAAGAACATTTTAAAGGAACAGTTCACTTGTTTCCTTTTCACTGCACTTTTTGGGTTTTTCAGCGAAGACAAATTTGAACTTTAAAAGTTTTTCCTTTTGAATGTCTTCAATATACCTCTTGTCTGTCCTCACTTGTCAAAAAAGATACTTCCTAGACAAGTAAGTGGATGTTTTGGCTGCTAGTTTTCCTTTTTCATTTTTGAAAAGAAGAGTCTTTTTGTTACTCTGATATAGAAATTATAAACCACATACAATTTGTGGTTGCTTTTAAAAAGTAGTTGATGTTAACACTAGAGAATTTTAACATTTATATCTAAAGTGTAGAATGCACTTAACCCTAATGTTTTAAGTGTGTATTATTGATATGATAATATGCTTTGTTTATACACCATGTGATGTACTGTTAATCTGTTATTAGTATCAGACAGTTGTTTGACGTGGGGGTTAACTGTCCCTATAATGTCATCTGGTAGAGATGAGGTCATGCTGACCTTGTTCACACTGTTGCTGAGCTGAGCTAGAAGTAGTCTGTGCTGTCTGTCTGGGTTTGACTCTGCTGACCAAGCCCCACATTAGCTTATGTTTCTTTAACAAACATTCATGGCACGTCTTTGGCACCCATTTAAGTAAATGCCTTGAACTTCATCTAAATGTTCAAAGGTTTGTAGATGGGGGAATAGCATTATTTCAGTGTACCATTTGTTCATTACAGCCTGCCGTGCCATGTCTGTATATTTCTTTTCCAATTTTAACCTTGCAGAATTAAATTTCCTAAAATTTGCATGTATACTACAGTGAATGAGAGTATGATGGACCTGGTTAGGTTCAGTTGAGTTCAGCTCAGCTTTGTAGTGTGGGCATGGTCCCTTTCTAGTTTCTGTTTTTAAAAAAAAAAACTAGAGTCAGTGTGTTTAAGTTTGACTTAACTGACCTTTATTCATTAGATCGTTTTGCATATGCTTTTGAGCCCACAGACATGGCATGGCATGCTGGTAGCCATAAATAGTCAGTAATATAATTTCTTACACTGATAGCTTTCAGGCATTTTTATATGTGATAAAATGCAGAAGTCAAGTATGATCCATAATTTTGTATCTCTGGTAAATCAACCAAAGTAAAATTCCTGTAAAGTTGAAATGTACCAGTCTCCTTTTAAGTCATAGATTTTTCCTCTTTTTCCCCCCTTCTGAGAAAATCCAAGTTTCTAAGCAAGGTTTACTAATTACTAATGACTTATGTCTCCACAAAAGAAACCACATGTGGCAGCAAAAGTTTCAGTAAGTGATGCAGGCAACTAGATGATTAATGTGACCTCGCTGTTGACTGGCTACAATCTACAGTATATGCAGTAGTTAATGATGTCCTCATGGTTTATAGTGAGTTCATGAATAAAAAGTAATTATGAACAACGAAGTTGGAATTAGTTTGACTAAATACCTCCAAATCAGTATTTTGTTCTGAGTGTGACACATGTTGCATGTTACATACATGTTAAATCTATATTGCAACATGTTAATGATTCTAGTAAATCAGTCACATTTAAAAGCTATGGCCTTTCTGTAAGCCTCTACATAGGTTAGAGATAATAGAAATGAAAACCTTGTGTGATGCAGCTGCATAAAGTCATATTATATTACTCGCATTACTATCAGCTGCAGAGTAATAATAGTTTTTGTTAACAGTGTTTCCCGAGATATTGCTCTTAGTCTACTGGAGAATGTGTGTTGTTTATTTCTTTGTATGTCAGACAGGTTGAATGAAGACATTTTATTGATTAGGGCCATGCTTATTATTGCAAGTTTTAAGGTTGAGTAAAGTTACTTTTCACTAGATAACGTACATTGACGAGGCAGATAGGAAGTTGTGAGGCATAGCTAAAAGGTTATCACTTATTTACTTTATAGACGTCTCAATAAAACTTAACACATGATGTTTGAACCATATGATCCACTGATCTAAAATCTGTGTGGTCAGTAAGTATGGAGTTCACACCTAATTGTGTCTCAGTATGTATGCCTCTGTTTCTGGAAGTACTGTTTAGAGCTATATGACTCCATACAAAAGATATCAGATTATATAAAAGCAAATATGCCTGAAAGTGAGTTCTCAGTGTTTTTTTTTCTTTTATGTGAACAAAATATAGCATTTCTTGTGTTGTTTCCTTTTGAGTCAAATTCAGTCAATTTAGAATAAAACAGGATTCAACCTCACAAACTGCTCATGTTCTATTTTTCTGCGTGGATTTATCCACTGAAGAGATGTTTTTACTGTGCAGGCATTGGACTTATTAGTAACATGTTGGCTGGAAAGTGCTTATAATGTTAGCATTTCATGTGGCCAAAAATGCAGTTTTTTCAGTTTTAAAAAGTAAGTTCACAATAGCAATAGGGGTGATCCTTTCACAAATTATTGCAGTAATGCAGCAAGCCAAACAATAAATGATTGACTTTTAAAGTAAACATATTGATAGAGTATATATCTGCATATACATAGTGACTATATATGAAAATGTACACAGGGGCTGTGTCTAGCTCTACCCTTTTTCTTACTTCCCTCTCCTGCTGCTGTCTGTCTATTAGTGTAGTTCTTTGCTTTCTTTTTCTTTCTAGTCTTGGATTTTCATCATTACCAAACCATGTCCTTTAATGATCCATAAGGCTGTTTAGTGTTCCTGCTCACTTTCTTTCAGGGGACATTTTAATGAAGGATGTCACTGTTTTTTGGCTTTAGAAGTAACTGGACACGTTTACCTCATGAATAACAGAGAGAAAGGTGTAAACGAAAGTTAATTTGGGGATACTAATGTATCCTAAACATAAAACTACCTCACATCAGAACAAACAGATTTTAGATATTTTATTAACTTGTTGAAGTTCTGAGTCAGATTGTTTATTTCAATTTATGTATGGCTGTTGCAGTCCAAATATAAGTCTTGCTTAATCTTCCATGTTCTAATTGTATGGCTACCTGTAAAAGCGTGAAAGTGTAAAATGTTTCCTGTGTGACATCCTGATTTAAATGTCCCTAAAGCATCTTAACTTTCTGCTCTGGTTCTTTCCTCTCTGAGATCTGTTGACTTGAAAAGCATTTGCATAAAAAGCAACTGCAAGAGTTTTTAAGTCAGATTGCCATCAAGTAAAACAATGTCATGCTTCTTGCAGTCAGCACAGGTGAAAGGTGATACTTTGGATAGATAGATAGATTACTTTATGAATAAAGTCTATCACAGGTGATACTGCACAATCATGGCTGGATGACTGTGTGCAAACCAAGCAGTGCACCTCCAAGATTTGTAAGAACGAAAGTGTATATGCTCATTAGTCTACAACAGAGCAAGAGTATGTTCCATCTGAAACCGGTGTAGACAGTATGATTCCCCCAAACAGTGTACAGCAGGCTTCGAGATGTGTTTTCTCATCTCTTAAAAAAAGACATTTGCATACACGACAGGTTGTCCAATGCACCACCTTTATTACTGCAAGTAAATGTTTTGCTATGTTTAGTAGGGACTTAATGCAACATTGAATATGGAGGAGTAGAGGTACAATTTTTAAAACCGTTATCCAAGTGCTATCAGTATCAACAACCAGATTTTTGCGTTGACCGTATGCGCTGTCCAGGTCTTGCTGACTGCGCTGACCACAAGAAGCATGAAACAGACATAAGCCACCACTGCTATAGATTACAGATGCCACCTGCTTTCAAGAGTGTCTGTCAGACACCATATGCCTTTCTTGTATTTGTAAGCTGACATTTATATTAATGTCTTGGTACTTTGCACAATGTTTTGGTGAAAAATTAATTTCGTTCTCTGAGGCCCAGTAACCTGGCGACGCTCCTTACCACAAAGACTTTTAAAAAAACTAAGATCTCGGCTGGTAACATTTAAAAGTATCGAAGTAGGTTTGATGGAAGCTTTGATGCCAGGTGATGCAATTTGTGTGTAAAGTGTATGAACTAGTCAACATGTAATCTATACTATTGTGCGCCCCAAAGTAGAACTGGCATTGTTAGTCAAGATAAAGTGCTCTTTTTGTTCTTTCTTCAGACATTAAACATTTGTTGAACTACTATATTGTCCATGACTAAAGGATACACATGGTTTTTATAGCATTATTCTGCCCTTGCAGCCTAAGGTCATTCCCAATGCTATATGTGGCATTTGCCAGAAGGGTAAAGAAGCCAACAAGAGGGGCAGGCCAGAGGCTCTCATTCACTGCTCCCAATGTGATAACAGCGGTAAGTTCACAATGTTAATTTTACGGGACAAGTTCCCTGTTTATATGTTTTGTATTCTTATAACTTTTAATTCCATGTGTATCTGTTTTGTGTAAATTATCCTCTGCAAAAGTGATTTTCATTGACAAATGAATCAACTATATCATCAGTGAAAGGAAATGTTTAGTTGCCCATTGTACCACCAGTAGACAGTAAAACTTGTGTAATTTAAGTAATATGAAATGATCACTTCAAATAATGTACACACTGACTCGAAAAAGACATGTATACAGTTGTTCACATCTGAAGGCTGTGTCAAACATGTTGGCAAATTTAGTGTTATGTTCTCGAGGCAGTTAGGACAACATGGAGAAAGAAAAGGCTGTGCATTTCATGTTATAAAACTGATCAGTTGTGGCAGAACCTGTTCACATTATGTCTGTTTTTGTGTCTTTTGTGTTTTTGTCTGACTTGCTTCCTTGTGTGTGTGCGCACGCATTTACTGTGTATTTATTTTTGTGCGTGTGTGGCTCTGTGTATGCATGTTTGCTTCTGTGCACGTGCCTCTGTGTCAATACATTTTAGGCCACCCGTCCTGCTTGGACATGAGTAAGGAGCTGGTGGGTGTGATCCATTCGTACCGCTGGCAGTGTATGGAGTGTAAGACGTGCACCGTGTGCCAGCAGCCCCACCATGAGGACGAGATGATGTTCTGTGACAAATGTGACAGAGGATACCACACATTCTGCGTGGGCATGGACTCCATACCTAAAGGTGAGGGTACTGATAAACGCAGCTGCATACAGTATATAATGTAGATAATGCAGGTTCTGCAGATACATTAACCCGTTTCTTCAGCCTAAGAAACCAAACACAGGACTTGTTTATCACAGCCATAGCTAAACATGATCATTCATGTTCCCATATCATCGTGGCTAAACTACAGCAAATCCCTTTTTATCTGCCTCAGCCAGTCGTCCCTGGACCTCTACAAATGGTCCAGAATGCTGCTGCAAGGCTGTTGACCAGTTAAAAATTTAGTGTGTTTTAAAACCACTGCTTGCTTAATTGTTTTCGTTTTTAATTTGTCAGGTTCGTTCTTTCTTTTTTTTTTACTATTGTGGAGCACTTTGTGCCCTTGGTCTGTGAACGGAGCTACTATACAAACTTTACCAACAACTACTCAGTTGACTTCAACTGCAGTCTTGATTGGCATTTCGCCTGGTGAATGGACAGCGAACACTACAGGAGAGCAGACTTAAACACACAAAATGTCCATTTTCACTTACTTTGTCTGCATTTTAAAAATGTGGTTTAGTATTTGTGTCTCTTTTATAGCAATTAATGAATTCTTTCTGTCTCCTCAGGTATTTGGGTATGTGAAGTTTGTGACAAAGATTTCAACACACCCAAGAAGAAGGGAGGAGCCAAAACACCTAAGAAGTCCAAGTCAGCTCAAAAGTGATCATCAGTAACATCATTCATGATGCATCATTATGACCAAATTCTACACAAATGCACATCGTGTCATTTGTTGAATCATTTGTAGAACCTATACGTTTTTAAAACATCAGATTGCTGTGATCTAAAAAATAAAATAAAGCAGTGTATCCCTCCTACCAAATACCAACAATCCACTCACAAAATCTTAACCTGCTGTGATTGTCAGGTCTGTAAATAGACCGACTAACACTAGAAAACAATCATGTCACTCTTTTCTGAGAAAGCTTTGACAGCAGTAAGGCGGTACTTGGTGCTCGAAAATAATCCAGATTAGGCATTAACTTCAGCATAGCATCTCTGTCCTGAGATGGTAGAGAACTCCAGGCATAAATAATACATAATAATGATAATAAACAGCCAAACTGCAAATCAGTCCATCCAAATGTGCTGCACTAAACCCTGTGATCTGCTAACCACTAATGGTATCAGTGCATTCCTACTTCACTCATGTTGGAGTTTCTGTCTTGAAATATTTTTACAGTGGGAAATTTGTTTCAGTCAAACAACTGGTGCTTTTGATCCGGTACTACTGAAACAATCAAGAGTTACTTTCAAAACATTTTTGTATGGTTTTGTATTTTTAATTAACATTTATTTAATGAGGCAGGCCAGTGAAGAGCAATCTTATTTAACAAAGTCAGTCTTAAATAATGACATGGTGCTTGTGTTTCTGTGTAATGAAATGTAATGGACATTGGCTGTGGTAGACCTCATGGCTGCAGCAGGTATTTATGTATTGAGTCTTGATTACTGAAGCAAAGTGTCTGACTTTAAATGTATTGATGTTGTTGTCAACCATCCACTATGGATTATGATTATACAAAAATGTAACCACTTGTAATTACAATGAATTTCAACATCCATCAGCTATAATTAGTCAAGTGATATTTTTGTAGTCTGCTTGAAAGAATTTTTATATTTTGAAATTTTGTATTGTCCCTCAGTTAGCAGTTTAAGAAACATTTCTTGCTAATAATGTCAGAGTCACTGAATTATGAAGTGTGTTTTCCAATAAAAGCTACTAAAAGAAGATTCCTATACATTCCTTGCCTATTGTGTACCATAATAATTAAATCACAGTTTTGAAAAGAGCAAAACAATCTTCAGTGCACTAAGAAGTAGACACCTATGCGTCGTGGTATACGTTTTTATTTCATTGTTATTCTTGCATTGTAGTTGTTGGACAAAGCTATTTGACTATTCATGCAGCCCATCATGCAACAACAAGATGAACCTACTGCCATATTTGAGCCTTTAATGGTGCTTTAATGTTTGAGTGAACAATTTACAAGAAATGTACAAGTATCAGAATTATGTTGTTTTATCCACTCTTATTTTTTTTTACATTTTGTAACAGCAATTTGTATTGCAAAACATATATCAGGATAAAAGCAGTATTATATCCACAGATTTTTCAAAATTAGCTTGAAGAAAAAAAAACATTTACACTTGAAGGTAATTTATTCCATACCTTCAAAATGTCTTTGACCTCATATATCTGACCCACAACATGGTCCAGAATTGAGTGAAGAAAAAATTATATTAACTACATCTACCCAGTCCTGTAAGGAGTAACCAGTATTTTGTGAGTGTCAATGGTGATTGAAAATGTGTTGGTGCCTTCTGCATCATGCAGGTAACTGAAATGATATAAGAAACAAATAGTTATCACATGTCCTAAATATCTTTCTGGTCCAGCCCCAGCCAACTGCAAATCTGAAATATGCAAGTATTTGCCATCCATGCTGTTATATCTTATAAGGTTCAGAAACAAATATGAAAGATATACCTAATTCTTAAGAGTGAGAGGTGGCGAATGTGATAATGGAAAGACAAATCTAAAATCTTGGCAGCACTGACAGTGGCTCCTGCTCTACATCAACCGGCCTGTGGGGGCGCTCTCGCCCGGATTAGATCTAATAGCGCGGGTGTGATGACAGTAAAAGAAGAGGCTGCCATATTGCCGTGATACAGCGAGTTTAGCGAACTGAATCTTGAACAGCTTTGGTTTCTTGAAATATAAAAATGCTTTCCTCTCACACGTTTGAAGACAATGGGAAGATGAAAGATTATCATTACACAGGTCCAGTAGAGCACCGGTTTTCACCATACGCTTTCAACGGAGGGTGAGTGTGACTTTTAACCGCTGGCTGGTTAGCATGCTAGCTAACGTTTACATCCAATTTGACTGTGCTAACTAGCTAACAAGCTTAGCAAACGATATGCCAAATGAAACTAAACAAAGATGAAGTTGATGAAAAGCATGTGAATAGAGCAGAGTTTCTTTGCCAAGGACATAAAGCATCCTCACTTAACTTGAATGGATAAAAGTAAAACTAATTTGATTGGAAAAGATAGGCTGTTATCACAGTTTCAGTTTCGAAACAGTAGCTTAGCTTCCGTTAGCAAGAAACATGGACAACAGTACACTTTTCTTCTTTTGTGAGGTGGTTTAAAAGGATCAATCAATAACTGTGTTGTGTTTTTTTTTTTTAAATCTAGAACCGTACTAGCTGTTGCTGGAGAGGACTTCGCCATCGTAGCCTCAGACACCAGGCTGAGTGAAGGCTACTCCATCCACAGCCGAGACTCACCGAAATGCTACAAGCTGTAAGTTTGCACCGTCACCTCCCTGCGCTCTCAATAACGGACAGACATAGTATTAATACACCATATCAACAAATCCTTAACTGGTCTATTAACTCCACTACGTTCATAATTATGTGTAAATTAATTTAAAGCCTTTATAAGTTACATTTGGAGTGCAACCACTGAAGTAACTGCAGCACTGACCTGGTTTAAAGATAAGTGTGAGTGTGTTTGGTTCCTACTTGGGGCCTCGGTGCCCATCAGATCGTAGAATCTGTGGTTAAAATTAGATGAAGAATTAGATGGTGATGCTCTGACTGTCACTGACATTGGTGTTTCTCCTTTCCCCTCACAGGACAGACACAACTGTCATTGGCTGCAGCGGTTTCCATGGCGACTGCCTGACTCTGACTAAAATAATTGATGCCAGACTAAAGGTGCATTTTTTCCCCATTCTCTCTTTAGTCTCTTCCTTTAAATGATCTAACTCTGCTGACTCCTCTAACTATCCTGCCTCTGCTTGCACACCAGCAGCGACTGTTGATTGTAGTCATACATTAGTGTCTTGTTGTCTATAGCGATGACCTTTGTACTTTTTCATTAGGAGTTATTATTATAAAAATATCTTATGAGCAATATCTTTTTTTGGATGTACCCGAATCCAAGTAATTTGTTTGGGAAAGCACCCACTTCTGGTCTATAAAGATAGAGAGACAGATCATCGGAACATCTCTGCACCTCTTATATCTATCTCTAGTAGCATCACTTCAGTTAATTATCAATAAGGTCTTCATACTTGTTATCACTCTTAAAGTTAAATTCATCCAGATCTGCACACCTACAAGAGCCTACAGGGGGTTTCACAGGTTACGTAATTGTTACTAGTCTGAACTAATGTCCCTGTCCCTCTCTCAGATGTACAAACACTCGAACAATAAGTCAATGACCAGCGGAGCCATTGCAGCCATGTTGTCCACCATCCTGTACGGCAGGAGGTTTTTCCCCTACTACGTCTACAACATAATCGGAGGACTGGATGAAGAGGGTAGGTACTGCATAATTAGGCTGAAGCTATGTTTCTTGTATGCAGTGATAGTAGGGGAAAGGAGTTTTGCTCTGTGTTTGCTTATATTGTGCCTCATAGTATCACTAG
Source organism: Serranus cabrilla (assembly GCA_903364295.1). Lineage (NCBI taxonomy): Eukaryota > Metazoa > Chordata > Actinopteri > Perciformes > Serranidae > Serranus > Serranus cabrilla. The sequence goes on from CAFUXE010001347.1 coordinate 108,808, forward strand.
GACATTTGTGTTAGTTTTGTTATATCTAAGCTGGAAAATGTTTGAAGCTTTGACCATATTATTTCTAACTTTTAACATTTGCAATATATTCTATTGGTAATGTAGGCAAAGGAGCAGTGTACAGTTTTGATCCAGTGGGCTCCTACCAGAGAGACACCTACAAGGCTGGAGGATCAGCCAGTGCCATGCTTCAGCCACTACTGGACAACCAGGTAATTAACAAACACTGCACGCTGACCTGTTGTTGCCAAAATCCCCCCATGTTTATGTCATCAAGTATGCAGACAATGCAGTGCTCCAACCAAGTTTCCTCACAGCAGACAAGTTACATTTATGTGCGTCTCTGTTTCCTTCCACAGATTGGTTTCAAGAACATGGAGGGTGTGCAGCATGTTCCTCTGACTCAGGACAAGGCAGTTCAGCTGGTCAAAGATGTCTTCATCTCGGCTGCAGAGAGGGATGTGTACACCGGAGATGCCCTCCGGATCTGTATCGTCACTAAGGAGGGCATCAGTGAGCAAACTGTACCACTGAGGAAAGACTGAGAAGGCTTATGTTTCCTGCTCTCTGCTTTCCACTTTGGTCAGTTCTTTCCACATTCACCTGTTGGTTTTGGCCCCTTTGTAACAAATTTCTTGAAATAGGAGTGCTGATCCAGAATCTGTATCTAATGGAGTGAATTTTCCTTTTTTTCCCGCTTCAATCCACTCATAATTAACATCAATTGAAATTCACAGTTTCTGCTGCTTTCCTTTTCGGCTATTATTACATCCTCATTTGTGGTCTAGCAACTTGATTCTTGATCTGTACTCCTGTCCTTGAGAAGCAAACAACTCTCTTCAATCTGCCTAGACTCTTGTTTGGATTTTTCATTATGTTTTGAAAGGATACATACTCTGCTGTTCTTTTTACATTCTTAATAAATGTAAAGAATTAAACATTTTGGCCTTGTTTATTTCAATTTCACATGTATGCCGGAGCATCAAAGCAACACCATGCTGAAAGCTTAGGTGACAAAAGCCACACGTACCTGAATTATTATACTGCTTGGTATATATAGTGACAGTTTTATTGTACAATGTACACCACTTTTTTATTTACTTTACCTTTTTCAGGTTTTAGTGTATATACACTGAGCTGAGGTGTTGTGCTAGGGCATTAACATTTGTGTATTATTGTACACAAACAATGTTTCCGTTGATTTTCAGTATATCTAATGTTTTAATGTGAGATGAATTTCTGTCTGTTAAAATAAGTTACTTCATGAGAAACTCGAGAGTTGATCAGGCAAGGAAAGTAAGGGTTGCCAGATTCAGGGCTCTAATATTTCTATGTGAGAGGAGGGAAGATCTATTTTTCCTTTGCATTATTGTAACACTTTGAACTTCCTTAGATAAGTGCAAAGTATTGAGTAATAAATAAGTTTGTGGTGTATATAATATTAGCTGTATTGTTTTAATATGCTTTTGGTTTTCCTCAATACTGAAACACAAAACAAAAGCTGTACTCAAGGAACACCTAACATTTAAAGTGAGTGAAAACAGACCGTCCCATCAGTGCTCAACAGGAAGAAACAAAACACTTAATGACATTTTATTTCTTTTTATTAACCCAAGTTAATCAGCAACTGTAACAAGTGTATACTCAACAACTGTTTTAATAATAAAGGCTCTCGCACACACATACGGACACAGGCAGTGTCCTCAGGCGTAGTACTGAAGGTTGGCCTTCTTCTTGGCCTGGACCTCCAGGATTCCCTCCATGTAATCTTCATGGTTCAGCTCTGTGGCTCCGCGGCGCAGCGCGATCATGCCGGCCTCCACACACACAGCTTTGCACTGGGCTCCGTTGAAGTCGTCGGTGCAGCGAGCCAGCTCCTCGTAGTTGACATCAGGACTGACGTTCATCTTGCGGGAATGAATCTGCATGATGCGAGCTCTGGCCTCTTCGTTTGGCATGGGGAACTCAATCTTTCTGTCCAGACGACCTGAACGGAGCAGCGCAGGGTCCAAGATGTCCACTCTGTTGGTGGCAGCAATCACCTAGGAAATACAAATGTGTGTAGTTAGACTGTTGTTAGGTGGTGATTAACAAAACAGGGATGTTGGTTCTTAGCTTTGCTTCAAGTAGAACAAAACAAAGTTTTTGACTTTGTTTTTAGGATTGTTTGCACATTTTTAAAACTCCCTGTGTGCCTATGTTTCATATTTAAACATTTTGTTGTCTGAATTAACACTACAGACCAATTACTTTCGATTTTCTTCCAAAATGATGTTAATTAAATATGACTTTTTAAATACTTGAGAATGTCAATTTATTTACAGTAGTAAATGACAATCTAAAAAATATTAGTATAATAGTATTTTTTCCCTTTTGTCTCTGTATTTTTACTGACACTGACACTGTCATATATAAACATACAAGGTGATGAAACATGTTTGTTTGGTGGCAGCATCTTTACCTTGACCTGCATGTTGGGCTGAAATCCGTCCAGCTGGTTGAGCAGCTCCAGCATGGTCCTCTGCACCTCTCTGTCTCCTGCCTTCTCGCTGTCAAACCTCTTGGTCCCGATGGCGTCCAGCTCATCGATGAAGATGATGGACGGGGCTTTCTCCTTGGCCAGGGCGAAGGCGTCTCTCACCAACTTGGCTCCGTCTCCGATGAACATCTGGACCAGCTGCGGGCCAGCCAGCTTCAGGAAGGTGGCCTTGGTCTGGGCGGCACAGGCTCTGGCCAGGAGGGTCTTTCCGGTGCCAGGTGGTCCGTACATCAGGACCCCCTTGGGTGGCTGGATGCCGAGGTTTTCAAACTTCTCCTTGTGGTTCATGGGCAGGACGATGGCCTCCACCAGCTCCTGGATCTGCTTGTCCAGCCCTCCTATGTCGCTGTACTGCTCTGTGGGGCGCTCATCCACCTCCATGGCCTTGACTCTGGAGTCATACTCGGTGGGTAGGGTCTCCAGGATCAGGTAGGAGTCCTTGTTGACACCCACCAGGTCCCCGGGCTTCAGTTTCTCGGCGTCCACCAGCCCGATCACCGGCAGGAAGTAGGTCTGTCGAGTGGAGGTCTTAATGACGGCACACTTTCCTTTCCTCTGGGAGTCCAGGTCCACATTAGCCCCGTCCTCCTCCTGGTCGTTGGGGTCCACATCCAGCAGCTCGATCACATTAGACACCAAGTACGGCAGCGTTTTGTTCACCTTTATCTTCTCCGTGTTTTCTTTGATTTTATCCTTCATAGCCTGCAGCTCGTGAGTCACCCTCAGCACCTCGCTCTTCATTATCTTTATCTCACTGTCGAGGAGACGAGTTCGCTGAACTATCTCCTCTGTGGACATTTTTAAGACTTCTTCGCCGATTCCATCCTCCACTTCGTCCCAAACTGATTTGTCACTCAGCGACGCCATCTTTGCTCTGTCTGCTGTGAACTGTGACACGGCGGAAAATAAAGCTTCCGCTTCCGGAAGTAGCCGACGATGAGCGCCGAAGCACAAGACCTAGGATGAAACGAGCCTGAAGCGGAATTAATTTAGTTCATGTGCTGGTGTGAACTGCTAGAGTGTGAGTGTAAGTTGGCGGACAAATTACTATGGTGCACTGGTAAATGTCAAAGTTATCTGCAGCTTTTTTTAAGCACGCACAGTCACTGATTTTAGCTACAACGCGTTTGACTAGCTAGCCAGTGTTGCTAATGTTAGCTCAACGGCTAACTTCAGCTAGCCAGTGTGTTGATATGTTTCGTTTCGGAGGCTGTGAAGTCACCCAGCTCGAACACCACTTGGGTAGGGTGGACGCATTTTTTTCATCCGTAATTTACACACTAAATTACTCAAAGGAAACACGAACCACTGGGTGCAAAATAAATGAAATGTACGCTTAATTAACATTATTTTAAAAATAAGGCTAAATGTGGTGATTAGCAAGCTGTGGATGTTGTTCGCGCCACCGCTGCAGCTGCATAAACCTCGGCTTCAAGTCATTTGGAATTTCTTCACTTAACCATGAGGATTCACGGTGCTAATTAATAAAATGTTTGTCTGAATAATATTTGTTCTGTTCATCTTTTCAGGCAGGACATAGCTGCCAGAGAGAAGAAACAAGAAGAGGGTGCTTCTGCAGAGTCCGGTCCCCTGTGGTTGTTGGTGTTTTTCTCCTTTAATAAAGACTCAAGACGCACCGTTTTGAGGCACCTGCTGTCAAAAGTTAATTCCTGCTCTTGGGTGGCAGTGAACTAACGTGTAGAGCGAAAGAGATGGACCAGAACAACAGTATACCACCATTTCAGGGGCTGGCTTCCCCTCAGGTAACACTGGCTTCAAGTATTTTATAGTTCAAACTTTTTTAAATGAACATACCTTCTCTTAGCTTGCTGTAGCTACCAGGGACCATCCACATCTCATCACATGGAAGTATCAGCATTTGTATTTATATTTAGTCACAATATTTACTGACTGTATGGGAGAGGGAATTGTGTCATGCTCACAAAACTCAGTGAAATGAGCTTGTGACCTGACACAATTTATTCCTGTCTCCACATCTTAAATGTACAAGTTACAATCGGCTCATATCATGCAACAGATGATTGCACCTCTACTTCAAAACTTTTGGTATTGCCATTTCATTTCATGTTATCCTTAAATAGCCAATTTAAACGTGGCTTAAATGATTTGAAACAGGTTTTATGCAAACTTCAACCCATATGGCCTGTCTTATTTCGATATTCATTCAAGTTAGAGAAGTGAGGCAAAGTGAAAAACATTCTGACAAATGCACATTTTTTGCATTATCATGTGTCAGTATTACACGTTCATAATGTTGCTTTTCTGCTTGATTGGAACTCTGTTTTTTTGTGTGCAGGGCGCCATGACCCCAGGTATGCCAATCTTCAGTCCCATGATGCCGTATGGCTCAGGTCTGACACCCCAGCCCGTCCAAACCACCAATAGTTTGTCTATACTGGAGGAACAGCAGAGGCAACAACAACAACAACAGCAGCAGCAGCAGGCACAACAGGCAAACGCAGGTACGTCACACACTATGTTCATATTTCTCGCCACCCTTTCCCAGCCTGATAAGGTGAAACATTATAAATCATATCCCTAGAATTGGTGTCCTCCCCCAAGGAATTAAAATGGTCTTTCAAGTCTGAACCATAGTTAAAGTATATAATTGGGTAATATTATTAAGCAAAATCTGTTTTTGTTCTCCAGGCCTTCCTGGAACATCAGGGCAGACCCCTCAACTTTACCACTCCCAGACGGTCACAGGCACGACCACCACAGCACTGCCGGGGAACACGCCGCTCTACAACACCCCGCTGACCCCCATGACCCCTATCACACCTGCCACACCAGCCTCTGAGAGCTCTGGAATAGTCCCACAGCTACAGTAGGTTTTATATCCAAACATTTTGTTAGACCCTAAACATAAATATAGCGGACATATCAGAGAATACTTCATCGTGTCCTGTGTTATTTTTGCTTGCTTAGTTATGTGTTTTCACTACCAGGATAAATTATATTGCCATTTTTTGTCATACACTTTTTTTAGGTGATGACTGAACATTTTAATGTGTCTTACTCAGTTCTTTTCTCTCTGCTTCTCTTTTTCCCCAACTTTTAGAAACATTGTATCTACTGTAAATTTAGGCTGTAAACTAGACTTGAAGACAATCGCCCTAAGAGCCAGGAATGCTGAGTACAACCCAAAGGTGAGACTGCCACACATTACTGTTATCAGCTCTATGTTGCCCAACAACGGGACTTTCTTTTAGTAGTGGAGCTTATAGGAAAGTTCCTGTTCAACCTTCTGTATTTACTAAAAAATGTGGTTTTGTTGCTCAATTGGTCAGACTAACTTTGCATTTGCCTCCACATTGTAGAGATAAAGGGAAATGTGGATTAGTGCAAAACAGTAAACACACAGTGGTTGTCTGGAAAAGTCAGAAATGCTCACTGATCAGTCCTCTTCATCCAGGTCAACTTGCATGTCAGTTTGTGATTCAGCCACTGTAGTAGTTTTGGGTCATAGTGTGTGCAGTGTTCCTTTTTCATGGCAGGAAAAGATCAGGTGGTACTAGTTTCATTAACATTCCCATTCTCTCCATTTCTTGTAGCGTTTTGCTGCCGTCATCATGAGAATACGAGAACCCAGGACGACTGCTCTCATCTTCAGCTCTGGGAAGATGGTCTGCACCGGAGCCAAGAGGTTAGAATCTGGGTTATTTGTTCACAAAAAAAGCCAGATTTCCACAGTACAGAGGTCCCTCGTAGGGGCCCGAGCTTTGACCTTTCTTTCAATAAAAATTTTTCTACCATACTGCATTGACTCTCATCTCCTTTCCTTAATACTCCTGCATACATTTTCCTCTTTTCCTAAAATCTGCCTTAACTTCTCTCCAGTGAGGAGCAGTCAAGGTTAGCTGCCAGAAAATATGCTCGTGTGGTGCAGAAGCTCGGTTTTCCTGCTAAATTCCTGGACTTCAAGATTCAAAACATGGTGGGAAGCTGTGATGTGAAGTTCCCCATTCGGCTGGAAGGATTAGTACTCACACATCAACAGTTTAGCAGGTAATTTCTGTTTGTGTTACATCTTGGATTAATCTCAACAACTGAGCGAAGGCTTTTAATTACTAAAATAAATACTTCTTTAATCTGTTTCAGCTATGAACCGGAGCTGTTTCCGGGATTGATTTACAGAATGATTAAACCCAGAATCGTCCTGCTCATCTTTGTTTCTGGGAAAGTTGTACTCACGGGTAAGTCCTGCTCCTCTCTGCTTCTGTCTTCACCTCACGCACATTAGTTATGATCAGAAATGACGGTGTCTAAAGTTAATGTTGGTTAGTTTGACTTCGCTTCTGGTTTGTGGCAAGCATTGTGCTGCTCTTTCTGGGGTCTCGATAAATGAAAAACTGAAGTTGGAGAGTTAATGCCTTTCTTGTTGTTGTCTTTAAGGTGCCAAGGTGAGAGCAGAGATCTATGAAGCGTTTGAAAACATCTATCCCATCCTCAAAGGATTCCGCAAGACAACGTAGAATCTGCGTCTCCTCCTTTAACCTTTATTACCCCAACCCTGACACTTCGTACTCTGAATTTTTTTTAATTCACAAGAAGTTTCGTCTAAATGTGGACCTCTACAAGTGGACTGCTGTAAGGGCTGTTTTACAGGGATGTGAGTCATCGTCTTTTTCTTTTCTTTTTTTTTTGCTCCAGATTTTTTTTTTTAAACAGGATTTTTTTTTTTTGCTGTGTTTTGATCACAAGTGTTGTGATATTTTACACAGACACAACTCCAATTATTCCCCAGAATTTATTCCTTCAGGTTTTTGCCTAGTTACTTACGTTTTTCTGTGTCCTGATCACATCCCTGGTTGTACATACGACTGTAAAGAAATGTAAAAAGTGCTGATTAGAAGAGATGCAGTCTGACTAGGACTGGTTTTTGTTTTTATTTTAAGCCATTTGAAATAGTTTTGTACGTTGCATTTTTATAAATTGTCTGCTCAGTCCCAAAATCCTTTTAAGACACGTTCAGGTTTGTCAGCCCCACATTCCTTTTAACAGTATTTGACAAGAATTTAGTTGGAGTGACTGTTTATCCCAAAGCAAATCTGTCTGCTTTTTGTTATAACTTCATATATTTTATATTCAAGTTCTTTGTAAGGTCAAACAGGTAAAGTAATCCCGCCTGCAGTAACTGAAGGTGGAAATTTAAAATTGACAGATTTTTAACTTAATTGATCGAAGTCCTGCTTCTAAAGTTGTTAGTAAGTTCTTGGACATTCATGTCTCTCTGTTCAAGTCCCTGATACATGAGAACTTTTACCAGAATAGAAACATGAAGCCACTGTTCGGTTTAAAGTGTACAAGCTCTTCTTTTGCATCTTACATTCATGAGCACTAAAAGATGAGGGAACTATGCATTTTGTTGCCATGTTTGTTTTTTGGCCACTTAAAAATCTATTTAAGCGTTTAAACTTTTGAAGAATTATTTTTGTGTGTAGGACAAATGTGAATCTGTTTTGGTTGTCCATACCGTTTGCTCGGACACATAGCCAAAAACTAGTAAAAATTTCAGGCACTTCTTGTTAAGCTCCTATTCTGGTGACTGTCGGTTTCACCATCTGTGTGTCTGCCACCTAACGTCTGTATGGGCAGCTGCATGGTACAAGAGATGAGGGATTAACACTAAACTACATCTAGTATTAATTCCTTCCTCTGTGATTCTGAGCGGAGCCAGGTCACATCTTTCTTCTGAAACTGTTGATGTGCTGCACTGTGCATTAATAAATGTGTAAATACTGGCTCTTGTTGAAGCTGCTTCTTTCATTATAGTAAACATTATCTGTGTCTGGCCCACTGAAAAATGCAGAAAATCAGATGAATGCTTGTTCAGACAGCTTTGGTAAAAAAAAACTTTATTGTATGATGATGAGGCACAAGGGCATATTTTGTTTGGTTTTACTATTAGCTCCAATAGATTTTCCATATTAACAGTATTTCACACTGAAAATTGTGCTTCATACTGTTTATGATCACATAGGTCATAAATGCCATCAATGAAGGTACAAGAGCAGCGGCCCATGTCCAGCCCACGACATGGAAGTGACATCACTCTGACATCACTCCAACGCAGAGTCTAAGCCTTTACATGCACCAGAGTGTCCGACATCATGTAGGTTTTATCTGTGTGTGTTGATCTGAGCTGAAGTCCTGTTTCCAGATGAACTCTGTGCAGTACTGGTCATTATTGTCACAACTGGCAGAGCAGGTGTACACAGCCAGTGTCCCCCAGTCTATACTGGCTCCTGTCGAGTCCACAGACAGACTGTTTAACAGCTGTGGCATCACCTAAAGACACACACACACACAGACAGGATTATTACATGAAGAGACACTGACACAAGGATAATGTCACATAAACCATCATGCTCTTAAACATTTTGTCCCATTATCCAATTTGTTGTTTTTGTTATTTTCCATCCTTTTGAGCAGGTGAAAGCTTGGGGAAAAACAGATGGAGAAGGAAGCACTTACCTGAAATTCAAAACTCCTCTTTGTGCCACAGATGCATGGTGGGATATCCTGATCTGAAGGGACGTGCTGAGAAGAGACCCACAAGGGGGATCCCCCTCGACTGTAACGCACCACCTGAACATAACAGAACACTGTTTAACACAGAGAAAACTGTACAGGAGTCGACTGATTGTTTGCATTAAGGTCATTTCCATATCTTTTTTTTGTTCACCTGGTGTGGTTCTGGTGCGATCCTCTTTTTAAACCGCTGGAACACTTTGTTGTCTTCAGTCTCGTGCATAGCCATCTCCTCCAGGTCTGTCTCTGCCAGAGCTGAACAGAGGACACAAAGTCAGGAGTGAATGACTTCATGTAACCAGTATTATTATAGTTATTAGAGATGACTGAAGGCCTACTGTCTGCTAAAGAGGAATCATCTACAGTCCCTTCCTCTTCTCCAGCCTCCTTTGTGTCGTCTTCCTCCTCCTCCTCCTCAGGTTCAGTGACCAGCTCAGACTCAGGGAAGAGGAAGGAAGAGGTTGGGACAATGGATGCTTCTACAGAGACAGACAAAGACACAGAAGATGCATGAAGTTGGCAAGAACTGACAGAAACTCTGTGATCTAAACTTAAGCTGGAATACGTTTTTTTTTAACCAGCGAATAACACACACCTTGGTTGCAGCATTCCCTCTTGTGTGTGTGTTTCCAGTGGAGGGTCTGGTGGTGTTTTCCACAGTAAATTATGGTGTGACAGCGGGAGCAAGCTTTGTTGCCGGGGCAACCGCACACCCAGCACAGTTTAACTCCAGAGACGGACAACACGCTCTGGTCCGGCTCAGGATCACTGGGGGGTGTATCCTCTGGGGGGAAAAAAAGGATGAATACATCATTACAAAATCACTGTTCAAATACACAGATAATGGACAATAATCTTTGCATAATATGGGCAAAAATCAACAACCTGGTGGAGGCTCAAAGGGGTAGAAGTCATTCCTCCTGGGCAGCTGGCTTCTGAAAACTGAAAGAAAAGGATTTAATATCCCATAGAAATCATGAGTACTCCAACAGATTTAAAGGTGGATTGAAAATGTGGAGAGGAGATGATGTGGGAAGGGAGAAGAATAATAGGAAGCAGTGAAAAAGACTTAAGAGTTAATTAGTCATCTTCTCACATGAAAACAAACATAGTTTCAGTTACCTTTCATACAGCGGCTGTCATTGGATGTGTAGCACTCATGAGTTCTGCAGCAGAACAGGAAGAGCGTTCTGTGGAAACTTCTGTCCTGACCAGAAATGGGTGCGTACACCTGCGAGGAAGATGGAGAGGGTAACTCAGTTAATATTAGGTAAGCTTAATCAAACAACTTCCCGGCTGAGGAGGTACCAAAGGGCCCTTCACAATAATAGCATCCGGGGCACATCCTTCAAAAGGATTAACACAGCCCTGGCTGAGCTCCAGTCTGTAGGTCACACGTTTCAAGAAAACCGCTATCGTCCCTGTCCCCTAAAAAGACATGCTGCTATCAGAACTGCAGCATCCAGTCCAGCACCTCAAGGCTCTGGGTCAGAGGTACACTGTAGCTCTGTTTCTACTTACTGTTACTGCATGTTTACATCTCTGTGTGTATACAACATACATGCATATTACTACCTGTTTAAACCTGCACAAAATGGAATATACATATATTGACTTGTTTTAAATATATAATAAATAATTCGACATTGTGCTTTATTTTATTTTATAGTCTTTTATTTAATAAACGCTTGTATTCAACTAACTGCACTGTTATATTTTATATAAATACATTTGTCCTAAAGTCCCTCATAAATGTTATTGAAATCAGCATAAAAGATTGATTAACCATCGGTCTCAATACCTGCTTTTAGGGAGGTGCTTTTTAATTCCTCTTTTTCATGTTTCCCTTGTTCATTATCCTATATGAAGCAGCTCCAGAGTCTCTTTCTGGGTGGCATTAAGTCTGACTGTCTCTCTTAATAACACTTGTTCAAGTCCTCAAATTACAACCGAGGTGTCCAAAATCTCAGTGGATTATGTTTATGGTGTAGGAGGATCCCAAAAGTGTGTCCCTCCCTCCTCCGGAAAACACTTACCTGCAGCAGGAAGGCCATAGGCATGCGGCATATCTCACACTCCAATCCGGCCAGTGAGGGCAGGCCTCTCTGGCTGAGCCACGCCGGCTTCCCTCCGACTTTGCTGGGGAACTGCGGGGACAGAAGCCGCCACGGCTCCGCCTCCTCCAGGAAGCCCAGAACCACCTCTGCCGAGGACAGGCTGCTCGCCCCGGACATGTCGGAGAGGTTACCTGCCTGTCCGAGTAATGCGGTATGTCATCAACTGTCCAGGAGAAACGAAGAGCTTTTCCAACCTCTCACAACACAAAACATGACACGTGGGTGCAGCTCAGAAAAACGTCCGTGAAACACTGAGCAGCCGGTGTTTGGTTCCGCGATCCTCGAAGCTCCGCAGCTCTCACTAACCCAGATTTATATCAAGTGTCGAAAATTATTTTTAGTAGGACAACTGGGACTTTCAGATCCATTAGATCGTATTCTTTTGTTTTCTTAAATAAGGTTTTGATGAAGTTTTACTGCTGTGTCAAGCTACTCTTCCACTCTGTCCTCTAGGTGGCGCAGATGTCCTGTCACAGTCTGTCTAAAAGTTTCTTAGGAGTTAAATCTTAAGATACTTTTATTTGGGCAACTTTGTTGGAGATCAGAAGAGCTCTGCTCACAAGCAATGATGGAAGATAAGTATAATAATTGCCTACATTCACCCATTACTGTACTTAAGTACAGATTTGAGTGATTTATAGACTATTTTGACTGAATATTGTAATACTTTCTACTGCACTTCAGGAGGATATATTGTACTTTCTCTTCCACTACATATATCTGACAGCTGTATGCAGTAGTTGATTAAGACTTTTCAATTCTAAACATTTTATTAGTTTATAAAATATGATGCATTATTGATCAATCTAAACATAATAATAACTATAATGAACTTGACAAACGTTAGATGAACATTAACTTATGAATAATGAGAATAACACTGGGCTAGTAGACCTAAACAGAAAAGAAAAACAGAAGAAAAAGAGATTTTTTTTTAAAATAAAGCAAATATTCCTATTGAATTCTTATTATTAGCCTTTTATTATAGGGCTGGTGACTCTCTCTCTCTCTCTCTCTCTCTCTCTCTCTCTCTCACCCGGACTGTGATGTCATTTGAAGGGGAGTGTGGGACGGTCTGTCCATTGGACGGCTGGACACAGACTGTAACAAACGGCTAACGTTAATTGAATCCCCGCTCTTTTAATCGGACTTTAATTCACATTTAAATCCACCATGAAGCGTCAAACAGGCACGGCGTCCGTTTTGGGGCTGTGTGCGGTGAACAGAAGTTTAAACTTTTTGTAATTTGACCATGGAAAGTAAAAGGAAGCGGACAGCAGCGACAACAAGAAGTCAGTTGACAAACCGCTCTGTGATAACGGAAGAATGGACGATGTGAAAACTGGCCCGAACCGGGACTGAACCTCCTGCCCGGCTCTCCCCCGCCTACATGTCGCCCTCCTCTCCGTGCCAGATGCCTTCGCGGGGCGACGGCGGCTACAAGCCGGCACAGGTGTCCCCCGCTCCGCCTGTCCCACCGAGGAGGGTCAGGGGCTCCGGCAGGACGCGGCGGTCCGGGGCAGGGGCACCGTCAGCGGGGGCCGGAGCCGCGGAGAGGCGGGTGAAGTGTGTGCTGGTGGGGGACGGAGCTGTGGGGAAAACCAGCCTGGTGGTCAGCTACACCACCAACGGGTATCCCACCGAGTACATCCCCACCGCGTTTGACAACTTCTCAGGTAAAGGATGGAGCAGCAGTGGAGTACCAAGTCCTAAAGTAGGAAAGATGCTATGATCGGGAAAAGTGTTAACAGAAACATTAGCCTATGTATTATATAATTATATATCATATCATTTCCATTATTTCTATCCTAAAAGCAGGATTTGAGTATCCTGGTTGTTTGATTATTATCACAATAGATTGCAGATTCATTAAATATTTATACAAATATAATATAATATATATAATATAAATATTTACAGATGCTAAAGACATGTCCATGTATTTTACTTTTTACTTTATAGTTTGATAAATTGATTCATCTTTCTCTTTGTAAATGTCAAATAGAGCTAATCTTTCATTTCATATAACTACTTTGAAGTCACAACCAGAAATTGTTTTAATAGTTGACCTTATTTAAGTACTTAACCAATAATTTTGTTGACTAATCTTTGCTTTAATGAAATAACTTGAAAGTCATAAATAGTTTAGAGCTGCCATGATTAATTAATTGAAAAATAACCAACACATATCTTGATAGCTGATAAAATTGTGAAAGCAATTTTTTTTAAATGAAAAAGTGGCAGAAAGCACTGTTTTTATCCTCCTTAATACTGAGGTTTTCATCTTTCTCTGTTTTATATTGTATCAAAGTGAAAAACTTTGGGTTTAGGACAGAAAAAACAAGATATTTTAAGGTTTCGCCTTTGACTTTGAGAAAGTTAGATGACCTTTTTTCATGATTTAGGGGTGTTTTACAGACCAAATTATTCATCTATGAAATTATTGTTAGTTGCAGCCCTTAAGTAGTAACCAGCTGTTGTCATCAGATTATGTTTGTTGTTTCAAATGAATTGGTCATGTGTTTTTCTGTTAATATTTAAACTCATGCTGTGTGTTTGTGTTTGTGTGTAGCGGTGGTATCAGTGGACGGACAGCCAGTCAAACTACAACTCTGTGACACAGCCGGACAGGTCAGTGAGACACACACACACACACACACACGCACACAGACACACACCATGGTGGGAGGGAGAGCAGCAGCATTTCCTGTTGTTGTTTTATTTGCTTTCGAAACAATGCGTCTGACCAGAGGAAATGATGAAGACAGAACAATCACCTTTCTTTCTTTCTTTCTTTCTTTCTTTCTTTCTTTCTTTCTTTCTTTCTTTCTGTCTTCTTGTCTGTCTTGTGTGTGGCATTTCTGCCTTCATTTGATAATTGTCAGGATAGAGCTCAACAGGAAACGTGGGAAGAGAGACAAAGACACCAACCACTTCTCTTGTTATGAACACTCAAAAATGTGCTACTAATGCGTTTAGAGTTTTCATATGAATACATTTTGCGGCTCTATCCACATTTCTCTTAAATATAACAGAATAGTTTGACCTACACGATGTGCATGAAGATAAATGTCATATAAATTATATACTATACTATTAAACTAGTCCTAACCTAAAATGGTTTTACAATGGGTACCTCAGTCAGATTTAGTGTTATTGTTAGTATCATTCTCTGTCCAGGAAACTGTCTGGTAACTTTTTCCGAGGAAAAATTCCCTGGCACACAGGAAGTGGTGCATTTTACATCTCTGTTTGCAGTAGCAGCAGCAGCTGTTATCTGAAACACGTACAAGACACAAGTGTCTTCAGAACGAGCTTCAGCTGGTTAGTTAGAGCTGGTAAATGTTTACTTTGACCACTTATCTGTTACTAGAAAATAACAAGTTTAAGAAAAAGCTCACTTAAATAAATACTCAAAAGCAGGTTTTCTGTAGCATCTCATAGTTTCTCATCAGTACTTGTGTTTGGATAGACCTCATAAGTTGAAATCACTCTTGTGCTGCTTTGAAAACTCTCTTCATCCTCAACACTCTGATCTCTCCGACCTCTCCAGGATGAGTTTGACAAGCTGCGGCCTCTGTGTTACACCAGTGCAGATGTTTTCCTGCTGTGCTTCAGCGTCGTCAGTCCCGCCTCCTTCCAGAACGTTCCTGAGAAGTGGATTCCAGAGATCCGGAAACACGCACCTTTCGCTCCGCTCGTCCTCGTTGGGACGCAGTGTGACCTCCGAGAAGACGTCAAGGTGGAATATACAAGAAAAATGATGCTGTTAATTTGGAATTGATAAGATCACATTGATAATAGTGCCATTGTCAATTTGGCACCAATCTGCTTATTGTGCGGTTCCTTATCTATTTCCTAATTGATTTCTGATCAGTTTTCTGAATACAGTGCAGCTGTGTGGCTCTAATGTCATTATAAAAGGACATTTGTCCTCTGTAACATATTAAAAGCAGTGGCTGTCATGCGTAGAGTGTCAAATACACGACATTCCTGGAGTTTAAGCCCATGTTGCATAGAAAGATGTTTCAACTTAATGTTGGTGTTTCCACCCTATCTCAAAGTGATCATTTTACACAAATTACAAGCAGCACCATGAAATGAAGCCACACTTTGGATCGTTTCTTCCTCTCTGACACGGCTCCTTCTTGTGGAAAGTTTCCAGCAGTGTAGACGCACAAATGTTGGAGACACAACTATCAGAGACACATGTGGGCATTAATGAAAGGAAGTGACATAATTTAAAGCATCGATTCTGTTAGATCAGACAAGTTGAAACCAGTTCTCATCTGGAACTGGTTCTCAATTCTCATCCCTGCTTAGTTGTGACAAACGTGAAACAAAAGTAGGAGCATCTTCATGATCTGAATGACAATTTTACCAACCATGTTACTTTCCAGACTTTCTCACAGCAGACTTGTTACAGCTGGAAAATCACCCAAGTCTCTGATAACATTAACTCATTGATGGAGCGAATCACGGGGAGGATACACAAATTATTTTCCACTTTGTTGAACATTGTAAGACAGGGCATGGCATCGGCAGAGGTCTTCACTTCACAAATGCACGGCCTGTTTTTATTTATTTGCTCTAAAATGTGTGTGAGGCAAACATTTTCCATAAACCATTTTTTAAAATGCTGTAATGACACATGCAGAAACACAGACAGAACACTGTCAGGAATGTGTTTTTAGCTTGAAAGTATAAGACCCAGATAAATGAGATCAGCAAGACGATTTTGAAGTATTCCAAAAGTAATCCAAAGTATTTAGAATAAGTTACAGAATATGTTACAAGTTACATTTCAGGGCATGTCTTCAGTAATCTGTAGTGGAATTTGTTTTAACAGTAACTCTCCCATCTCTGCTCCTGGACTGATAAATCAGCAGATGCAGTCTAACACTTTGTGTTTGTCTTCAGGTTCTCATTGACCTGGCTAAGTACCGGGAGCGACCTGTGGACCCAGCAGACGCCCGGGACTGTGCGATGGAGATCGGAGCTGTGGCCTACATGGAGTGCTCTTCCCTGACCCAGAAGAATTTGAAGGAAGTGTTTGACACGGCCATACTGGCCAGCCTGCAGAACTGCAGCTCCCACAAGCACCCGAGAGGGAAACAGAAACGACGTAAAAAGCAGAGGCAGACACCGGACAAGATGAAGAGTCTGTCCAAGTCGTGGTGGAAAAGGTACTGCTGTGTGGCCTAGAGCAGACCTGTGGTCAGAGACTCTGAGTCTGCGTCCTGCCTGGACTCGCTTTCACTTTGGGTTTCTCTCTAATGGAGCCTGATGTTGAGCAGGACCTCGACTGGACTGTGGCTGGAAACCAAAGTAAGACTGTCACGGATCTAAAATGTTCCACTTTTTGTTTTTATTCATAGAGGGTTTTTGTCTTATCACGGAGGAGATTTTCAGCTGAAAACACAGCAGCACGGCAGTGAATGTTTTCTACCCTGGTTTTAATCTAGAAGACCCTCTCCATGTCATAGTGGATGTGACAATGTTGCCCATGATGACACCGGTCCAGATGTGAACAAGAACAGTCTCGTCTGTGTTTAACCCATAAAATGTTGTAGTGTTTTTAGTCTGGTGTTCTCGTAATAACCTTTCCAACCAAGTGGTGGATTTATATGTCTGTCATGTGGCCTAAAAGGCTCGCTCAGCTCACTTAAACTGCACCTAAAAGTTTTTTGTCCAACATGTTTCCAACACTAATGATTAGGATCAACTGCTGGCTGAAACCGACTAAACAACTTGGATTTTCTGACATGATCTGGTGACACTAAGTGACACATGGGGTCCACGGTTGATTTTAGAGCTTCTTGTTATAACTGGGATCATTGTTGCTCTAATGAAAGACTTTATTAAGCAGCTAATCATTTTATCCTGGTCACATGCACAGTTCACTGTCGTGCTGACTGTAAACCTAATCTGAAAATGGGATCATAGTTTTTATTTTAGTCTCAATCTGAGCTATTTATGGAATCATGTCTGGCTTGGTTTTCAGTGAGGTTTTCTTCACTTCCTTCCTGTTTGCGCAGAGTGAAGACAGGCAGTGAATACGTTTGGTGAGGCTCAGGCGCAAGGCTCATATCCTATCTTATTTGAAAAAGCACTAATGTTGATGTGGATTTCCCTGCGAGGAGAAGAACAAACCCTGACATTGTGCTGTAAAAAGCAAGTTGTATCTTTCCTTATGAAGACACAACACTGTGTAGGAGTCAGGTTTCCACTGGTGGCTGTGGTCGTTCATCCTCATCTATCCTACACAACTTTGTGGTAGCCAAGCGACTTCAAATACTATATAGGTTTCAGACATTTGTACTGCTCAGTGTGTGTTTGATTTATCCTTCAGTCATTTAAAAAGCCTTACAGTAAGTGTGAGCACTTACCAGAATTAGATCAACCAAGTGCTCTTTCTTTGCATGTGTTAACAAAAAGGATGCAGCTGTTTGTTTCTGTACGTTTGCAGCAGGAAAAATCTCAGAACAAACTAAAAAACAAACAGATGGGTTTTATTCTCAGACCTTCAATGCAATTGTGTATCTAAGACTGTGAAGTTTAATTATGTACATATTAGTTGAAATCTTTTCTTATTACTTATGAACTATAGTTTGATTTGTCATGTTCGTTGCTCTGCATTTGCTCTTTTCACCAAAATATACTTTATTACAGTTGTAATTATTGATTATTGTGTATCATGCATCCATAATGCTTTAATAATATGTCCCTGGTTTGCTCTGTTAGTTCTGCAGCCTCCTCAGTCTCCAATAGATTAAGTTTTATATGTTGTAAAGCAGAAATAAAAAGGCAAACTAAAACAGAAAATGTGTGGATGTCAAACATTCAGCTGCCACACCTCCCTTTGTACATTGTAGTTACTAAAACCAGAACCGAACCCCATAATTTACAACCGTTTCTCTGCAGTGCCTTCATCTGAATGGCTCTTTGTATTAAAGTCACTGCAGCAGCAAGAAAAAGGGTGTGGATCTGCCATTACTTAGAGCATATGCTCAACATTATCATTAATATTGATCAAACATAAACTCTTGCTTTTCGTAGCCCTGGGACATTGTAAACTATGACCTAAACCCCTGTTTGGAAAAACAACAGCAACAAGTTAAACCTTTGTTAACCTGAAGGTTATCAGACATGGTTAAAGGTCCAGGGATAACATCTTCACAGTGTGCACTGTTTAACTGTATCTGTCTCACAGCATTTCATTTAACAACTAATATTCTGATGCTTTGGCTCTTAATTATTCATACCAGTTGTCTCAATCCCATAATTCTTACAATATTCCTGAAAAACTAAACAGCTGGAGGGGGTTTAAGTCAATCCTGAGCTGTTAAATCTTAAGAGCTGAATAGCATCACATTGTGTGGGGCTCAAAGTCACTTCTCTTTTGGTGTCAAATAGAGTGAGCTGTGGTGTGCCACAAAATTCAACAAACAATAATTCCTTTTAGATTTGACGATACCATGAAGAAAATGTGTGTAAAATCGTGAACAAAATGCTTCCATCATTCATGCATTTCTTTCTGTGTAGTAAATGCAAGAACAGAACATGCACAATCATAGAAGATTTGAATGATACTGGAGACTTCTGTGCAACATTTTCATCTACTTTGTTCAATACTCTCTGCAGGCAGATGGCACTTTGCTTGTTTGAATGGAAGTAGTTTGGGTTGTGTTTTAGCCACATGCTGAACAAGAACATCTTCAGAAACTAGAAGATGTTACCTTTCAAATAAAGCCTCATTCATGCATTTTGGCCTTATGTAGGTCTAACCACAACATGCAGGTGGATTTAAGGAGGTTGAACCTTTCTATTATGCTTTGTGTCCGAAGACACTGAACACAACTGCAGCTTGTTATCAGCTTCTCTGCAGAAATGTCCTCATGTGACCCAAAGTGGCCTGAGCCTGGCCTGATTTTTACACTATAACATCTCTAAGAGAGAACTTGCTCTAAAACGTATCAAACTCAAAATCCTTAGATTGGGAGAGATTTGGAGACGTGCGTTCCTGGAGCTGTTTGGTCGTTTTCTGCTAAAAGATGTTTTTCGGCTGCCACTGAATGGCTTCACTGTGTCACGATGTTTTACTCATGATAGCAAACGCATTGTTTCTTGCTTGGGGAAAAGGGCATAATAAGTTGCTTGTCTTGCTGTTGCGTGTGCAGTCTTGGCTGATGGTGGATTTAAGTAGGGTAAAGGTCACACAGACCCTTATGATAGTGTGTTTTTCCCCCGTCAGGTCTCATCAGTTTTACCTACTTACATGTGTAATTTATGGAGAACAAAGAAAGTTTCTGCATGATGTGAGAGTCTGCTCAGGCACTGAGAAACAACCCAAACCTGTGTTAGATTATTCCTGTTTAAACACATTATTAAAAACAGCATGAATAAGGAAAACAATATTTTGTATTTTTCTGACAAAAACTTCAGGATAACTCTCTTTGTTTTGGTTCTCTTCTCTTTATTCTGCCTGTAACTCCTGATAAATTGATCTCATGCTATAATCCTGTAAGTGAGCCCCAGCCGTCCACTCTAGCCACTATGGTTACAATGTTATGTGTAAAAACACATTTTAAAGGTGAACTATGATGCTTATTTTCAGGTTCATAGTAATATTTTGGTTTTACACGCTTTAATTTTCAAAAAAACATATTTTGTGTCTACTGTCTACAGAAGTAACCAGCTATCGCTGTAACTGTAATGACGCTGCACTTTTAACCATGAAAAATAAGCAATAAAGCTTCTAAAAAAGAGATTGCCTTTACATATGTTTACCACATTATGTAAAACTTTGGCCACATTTGATATGAAAAGCCAACATTGTCACATTATATATGTCAGGAAAATGGAAAGCAGATAATCGGTCTAGTTAACAGAAGAATAAGTTAATTATCACACATTGTTCTCTGATGCTAGCAACCAGCCATGACCAAATGAAGTGTATGATATAATAAGATTTTCTTCTTAATGAAGAATTTAAAAGCAGGGAAACACAAAATGCCACTTAAAATCATGACCACATCATTTTGTTCTTCTCAAACAACAAACAACAAATATACAGACAAATCGATGGAAACAAACTAAATAATACATAAACCTACCAGTCCTCCATCCAATGGTTCAAAATCCCTCCTTTCAAAGTGTGTCATCGACACAAAATGTCCTCAGCGTTTATTTTATTAATTGTCTGTAGCAGTTAAACCCACAAGAGCATTTCCTTACTTGTGTAAGATTGTGTTATTTCTTCAGTCATGTTTTATTACTGCTCCTCAGTTGAACAGTGTGCGTCCTGTGTGACAGACGATCGTCTTTGTAATGTTGAACAGATGGGTCTCTGAAAGTGAACTGTTGTGTGTTTGAAGAACGTCAGAGAAGAGACTTGATGGTGACAGAGTTTTGTTTAGTGTTTTGTTGAAGGTTAGACTGAAATGTTAATGCTCCATGTGTGGGACAGCTGTAAAGTCTGGATGTTGGTTTGACAATAAGACTGCAATGACTAACTCTGTTCCTGTGTTTAATGTGGTGTTTGAGTTTACAAACCAAATACAAAATGAGTGTTTTCTTGTGTGAATGATCCCAGATTACTGGAAGCAAATCTGTTTTTGTGGACCTTACTCGGCACTAAATTCCCACACTTTCTCAACTTTTGATTGCACAACAATATCCCACAAAGTCCAGACAGCCCGGGGACACAGACAGAGCGCTTCATTCTTGAGATTTCATCGTTTTATTGCGTTTGATACCCCCCTGAAGCACACCTGAGCTCACTCACATGGGACACCGACTGGGAGCGTCTCTTACATAGGAACGGACCCCACTCAGCCTGTGTGAAACATCCTTTTTCCTGCATGAAAAATATTGTAACAGAGAGCAAGATGCTGCAATCTGCTCACACTGAATTCTCTGTTTAACTGAGGATGTCAGACAAAGGAAGAAGTGTTTGTACAGAAGTTTTATACCCTGAGAAATAAAGAATATTTGCTATAATGCATGCTGTGTTTTGTTGATTTTAAAGGCTCAGGGCTCAGCGGGGGGGACTTGGAATGTGTGTGTGTGTTTAAATATATCTCCTTGTGAGATGCCACAGGCTGTAAATGAGGGTATGCCTTAGGTAAAAATTGTCTATATCATATTTTTATATTTCTGTGTCTGTCCACCAACATAATTTCATAGATTTTAGCTGAAAGAAACCTTAAATAACTGAATACTAATAGCATATAAAAACATAAAACTGGCCCATAAATCAATTTTTAAAGACATTAAATGCAAACATTCTGTTGGTTTTCAGGCTCCAAATTGAAGGTTTTTTTCAGGTTGTTGTGTCTGAAATAATGTTTTGAGATTGTACTTTTCCGCTTTGTGATAACTAAGCACGCTGTGCTCAGCTGATGCACATCAGAGGAGAGGGGATAAGATGTGAGCGATGTTTGAGGGCATAAAGACACACACAGACAAAACAGAAAAGTCACACACACACACACACACACACACAGACGCCCACAGAAAGTCATCCAACTTCAGTCTGGATCCTTGTAAACAGACTCTCCGCTTCCAGGCCCTCATGGTTATGCAAGAGCTTTATTTTGAAGGCTGTCATGTGACATTTGGTTAGTGGCATGTCTCTGTTCTTGGAGGCAGTGTGTGTGTGTGTGTGTGTGTGTGTGTGTGTGTGAGGGGGCATGCCCTGACTTAACTTGTCTGGGAAACAAACTGCTTGGCTCTACCTGACATCACAGAGTTAGTGCATAATGAGAAAGCCGACTTTGTTCTGGTTGGATCAGCTGCTCTGTGACTCAAGCAGTGCCAGGTCCCATTTACTGATATCATTCAGCTGGTTTTCTCCTCTGAGTGGGCTGGATACTGACGGATACAAATCAAATAGCTTATTCTCCAAAATGTTATGATCATGAATCGAAACTCTGTTGGGAGAACAACAACAGAGAGAGTGTAAAAGATGTGGAACATCCATTTTGTACGGTCTTGTACGGTCTTGGTCTCCAGTTGGTTTTGATTTGATGTTTTTTATTTGCAAACGTCACAAAGTCTGTTGCAAAAGATCGTGAAAACCAGAATATAATGTCATATTTAGGGCCAATTAATAAACCACATAGCACCAAATAAACTGAGCAGATGTTGATGCAACTAACTGCTAGAAAACAACTGTAAACACATGAAGCCTTGACATGAAAGTCGAAATGTCAATAGTTTTCTGGCGCAGCTGCTTACAGCCGAAAGATCTTTGCCGTATTAGTTAATGGTTTCCAAAGCTCTTCTAATGTGTTTTTTCCATGCCATTACAACATGCTGTTAAAGATTTGTACTTGTTTCTATTGACATACGTGGCCACATCCTGTGCTCAGATGTCTATCTGTTGCTTTTCATCGTTTCCAGACTTAGAATTATGAAATAAAAATTCCATTATGAAGCAATTTATGATGTTGTTCGAACATATTTACTCAGTCAAACAAGTTGATTTATTATAATGCTGTTCAAGCAAGGATGGGAAGACGGAGATACAGAGGGGCATGGTCCCCTTTGTAACAAACATTATATTTATGTTCAGTTTCTTATTGAGAAATTTTAAATCACATGTTCATGCCAGGACTCAAAGCGATGGTCTGAGGCTCAGCTCCAGCCCCTTTTATAATTTTATAGCCTTTTTCTCTCTGTCTTCGTGTGTGTGTGTGTGTGTGTGT
>CAFUXE010001347.1:141455-170883 GCA_903364295.1 Serranus cabrilla
ACACACACACTGCTATGTGAAATTGCAGGCCAGGTCTAGTTGGACTCCTGTGGCTCTCTTGCACAGCCATCAGTCAAGTTTAAGAGTCTGGAGACAGAAGCAACGCCCCCAACACACACAGCTGGACAAGGACGCCATTGAGCTCCATAGTAGTTGCTTTTTAGAATTTTTTTTACAGTCACGGCAGTGAAAAATCAGCCTGGGACAGCTACCTACAGTGGCCTTTTGAGAAAGAGTCCCACGTCTTCCAAGAAAAATGTTACAGAAATCTAAATGTTGAAGGTTCATGGTGCTCATTGACTGGTGGACAGGAAGTCGTGCGTCATTTCTGGGATAGTAAAGTCTCGCCAACAGCAGAGTAGGAGTAGTTTTAATCATATTCATTATACATCCAAGGACAAACTAGTCTCACTCACACAGACACAAAGCCAAGTCTGTCTGCTCTGTATTTCTGTCTCTATCAACATCAGAACACCCAGACTAACAAACTTTGCACACACTCACTGTATCCACACACACACACACCACAGAGGCCGCTAATCTACAGACAAGAACAAAAAAACGTCCTTCCTGTTAAAGACAGGGACAGATTGTGTGTATTCTGGTGTGTGTGATGACATTTTTAGATTCCAAGGACAGGGTGTGTTTCCTCTCTTGCTTTCTATTGTTCCTGCAGCAGCAGTGATCCTCCGGGGGGCTGCGGCCAATGGCAGGGCAGGACAGCGAGGCCCCGAGGCTGATGGGAACTAAAGTCTGTCCTCTTTTGCTTTCCTGTTTCTATGGAGATTTAAAACAGACCGTGCCCACTGCGTCCTCATGAGAAGGACAGCGACTGTGTGTCATGGAGGACAAACAGTCCTCACCTGACTGAAACGAGGTTACTGTTCAGTGACTGTGCTCTCTGGTTGGGATGAAACCCTCTTTGCCCTTCATGACACGTGGTTACCTCTGCATCCTTTAAGGCAGTGATTCGGTGGTGGGTCAGGACCCAAAAGTGGGTTGCGGACCCCTTTTCAGTAGGTCGTGGGCCTTTGCCTGGGCAAAAAAATCCTGTGGTTTTATGTGCTTGTTTTCAAATGCTGATTGAGCATGGCGGGAATTTGAGTCTTCTTGAAACTACTTCTTGATAGTTGGACTTTTTTATTTCACGTTTGTGCATGCAGCTGTTGAGTCTGTGAAAAAAGGCTGAAGTTACTGAATTGTTATGTTTGTTGTATTACCTTGTGTCCCTAAGATGCACTTTTTGTGTTTTAATGAAAATGCAGCTAGTTGAGTGTTAAAGGGAATATCTCCCTTTATCATTGAACTGTGATATTGTAAACTATCTCAGGCTCAAACTGCTCCATCTTTTCATTAGATACATTTGAGAAGTTGAAAATGTTCCTTGATTTGGGTCGCAGCTTATCGTTACAAGGTGATGGTGGGTCCCAGAGCCAGACCAGTTGAGAATCACTGCTTTAAGGGATCATAAAGTATCTAACTATCAGCAGATCTGGTCCAGGAGTCTTTGCTGCCACCTGCTGGACGGTCTGTGCAGAAGCTGTCCTAAAAAAAACATAACGACAGTTTGTCCACACAGCTTTAAGCATTTATGGAATGCCATTTTATTCAATTAATAAATACATAAATACAGAAAAAAATGGCTAGAAAATAAAACTATCAGCAAAGGTTTGTCTCTGGAGCTGTTGTCCGCTCTCCTCCCAGACAAATGCCGTCTCAGCAGTCTGCAGCAGAGGGACTGAGGCTGTGCACTAGCTGGTTGCTTTGGTCTGACTCTGCACAGAGCCATCACCCATTCATTTGAATACAAAAAAAGAGCTGGGAAATAATTAAAGCATTATGAAATTTAAGTCAATTTAGTCAAATTAAAAAATATAATTACAAGCTAAATAAAAGTATTCACTCATTTATTTCTTAGCAATATTTGTTTATTTACAGTTATTTAATATTGACTTAAGTGGCATACCAAAGTACAGCAGTTCCCAAACTTTACCATGCCAAGACCCCATATAGCATTAGCCTCCGGCAGGGATGTTGTCGCAATTCATTTTTAAATAATGTGTACATTACAATGGCAAATTCCAAAAATCATTCATAGATTCTTTATATATTTTCCTTAGTTTGTATTAATAATAATCAGTATTTCTTCTGTTATAAACATAATTTCTGTTCTAATATTCAACAGTTTAATATATTTTTCTCTTTTGTTGGGCCCATTTATTCATTACATATCTAAAAGTGACTGCGACCCCCCTGGGGGTCAGGACCCCCACTTGTAAAAACAGTACCATTGTATAGTGCTACTTTCAAACATGAGGCTGACATTTGTGGCTTTGAATGAAATGTTTTATGAACTACTGGATGACTTGTCATGATATCTGATACACACATTCATGGTCGTCTCAGACTGAATTTCAAAATCTTTGGCATAAACTGCCTTAGGGCATGATCACATGTTCAAAATAATAATTTGCAAATATGGTCGTGTTTAATTCGATTCCATGCTAGCAAAGGGGCAAATAAACACTCACAAAATTGCAGCTTCAACTAAAAAAAACCCAAATTTTGTCTGACTTAGTCTTAAATTATGCCTGATAAAAAGTGTTTTCGTTTAATTACTAAAAACAGAAATAAAAACTTCAAATTCGAAATACACGTCTTCTCTGGAAACGGATTGAAAAGTTGATGCAGCAGTGGTTGTTAATAAAGAAACGGACAGGATAACAGTTGTCTCATTATTTAAAAAAATGTATTTGTATGTACTTACATACTGGTGTCAAAAGAGTATGCACCAAAAATGTCACATTGACTCACAATTACAAAGAAAAAGCATTTTCTTTTCTTCAATTACAAGTATTGAAAAACTATGTACAGAAAAAAGGGCATGGTGACAAGATAGTACACTAGAAACAAACTTACAGTCACACAATGTGGTTTAAATGAGACTTCTGCAAATAAAGACGAAAATCCGAACAGCTACACTGTCATGGTGCTCTGAACTTCAAATTGTATTTCCACTCAAAAAGTAATCATCCTCTCCACTCTCCAGCGTCAGGGCGTTTTCAGAGTGTGCTCACAAAATGATCCTTTTTATAAAACTGCCAGAGAACAGACTAATCAAAAAGAAAAGAAAAGAAAAAACATGAGTGGAAATACTTTTTACTTAAAACACATGTCCTAGAGATGATCTTAAAAAGGTGTTACCATAGAAATTGGACAGACAGGGAGAGTAAATGGGGTGGAGGAAGGTAGAGTCTGAAGACTCGCTGTGTGGACATCCAGACATCAAACACGTCTCTCTGGATGGACACACAGAGACATAAAGAGCAGCGAGTCGATTATGTCAGTTTGGCTGCTCTCAGACTCTACAGATGGAGAACACTAGCTCCCAACACCCCGGCAGCTTTTCTCTGTCTGGAAATTTACAGATTTTGCTCAAGACAAGACACAAAGCAGGAATGAAAAAAAAGAGGCAAGATGATGGTGATGTTATGTGACCAGCAAGACTTGAAAAGAAATATCCTCACTTGTGAAAGGGCGCTTACGGGGAAAATATAAAAATGACAAACAAAAGCAACTGGGCTAGTACCTCAAACCCTTCCCTCTTATACCCCTTTTCCACCAACATGGGATGGGTTTGAGCACCCAATTCTGAACCGTCCAGAGCGCTCTGACCAAAAATACCCTGGTTTGGAATTTGATAAATTGTTTTCCAGAAGGAACCAGAAAAAAAAACAGTCTTCCCTGACCTGAAGTGCGTACATAAGTGTGCGTGTCACATTTTACAGGTGGGAAAGACGATGCAGTCTTGCACTTTATGTAGTTGGTCCATGCCTGTTTTTTGGATAAAAACAAATATCGGTAATAACTGAAAAAAAAAGCTCGCAGGTAACCACTGTGAACCACCATCAGCTACGACTGTTTACTACGGCCGCCCTCTGTTGACGACACTCACGCTTACAATGGTGCCACTCAAGAGATGTGTGCTGGTTCTCTAGGTAGCACAACAGTCACTTATTGGTGGAAAAGAGGTATTATTGGAGTCTGTCACTCAAACAAGCTGGCCCTGAACAAAGTCAGGGTGGGATGTGAAAGGGGAAACTGTAACAGGGAGGCAACACATTCAGTGCAACACTGGACCAGCCTGCACACTCTTACTGCAGCCTGAGTCCTTAATTTGGGCTTCAAATGACAATAATAACCTCTCGTTTACTTTGTCTACTGAGAATTTTAAGCAAATCTATCTGCGGTTACTTCAGGTCCCTCTCTGGGTTTTAAGATGGAATTTGTGTTTTTATGGCACTTAGAGATACAATGGATGCCTTGTGATTTGGGCACAACACAGAGAGAGCATTGTGCGATTTCAAATTGGAAAAGTAACATGCACATTTCATACCGCAAAACTGCTGTGAAAATGCATGTGTGACTGTAAATTGTGAACGGCCATCAGACAGAGGTCACTACAAGAGCTCTCCTCAAGTTCCCACTGAATGAAAACTGTCGTGTGGAGAGAGATTTTAACAGCGTGCAGTGCATGTCTGGTAGACTGGTTCGTTCGGCAGCTTCCCTCTAGTCACAAATAGGTGGAAAATGATGTGCTATTCAGCATGCCTGTGAGTCTGCCTCTTCTGAATTAACGTAGTAAAAGTTTGTCCAGCTTCTCTCCAGCGAGACCGAATAAAAAGAAACAACTGGAGGGGGTGTTAAAAGTGAGAATTGGCCTAAAACAGAGGACAAAAACTACAATGGGGATCTTAGCTGAGCTGATCTTTGAACAATTGTAATTTCTGTTTTAGGGTGAGTTAATGTTTAATTTTTGAACAGAATGTGTCTCTGGTGTAAGAGGGGTAGTCTGAGACCAGCTGCTTCCTCAGGGACAGTTTCTCTTTGCTTTTAGTCACTTTTAGCCTTTTTGCTGTCGTTTCCGTTCTCCTCCGGCCCGGCTCCTTCTGCCTCCTCCTGGTGCTTCCTCTTCTTGGTGTCGTCTGGCTGAGCAATGGCCGGGTGTGGCCGGAGGGTGATGATGATGCAGGTCATGTTGTCACACCCTGTCCCGTCTCCAGATGTGTCAGGAGCCAAACAGTGGTCCAGCAGCTGTCAGGAGGACATGTAGCATTTAAAATTAATGATGCATGAAATCATTTATTCATGAGAAACATGATGTATCATGTTTCAGAGTCAACTAGGCCAGACGAGCATAACAGGGTTGGGCGATACCAACAAAAACGGGATATGATGAGTCATTACTAATATGCTGAGTTTTGAAAGTAGTCGCACTGTGCGAGCCAAAATTTTTATTACATCAAGACACATTGATAATCTGTCTTTAACTGCATCTGAATCAGAATTAAATAGAATCATGAGGTGCCTGGAGATTCCCACCCCTACCAACAGGAGCCCTATCTCACCTCTTCCACGATGTCGGAGAGGGCTCGGATTTTGCCGTTCTGGTCTGGTTTGATCCTCTCGCTGATGAAGTCCACCACCTCCTGACTGCTCAACACATTCCTGCACACGACACAAACAGAAACAAGAATTATCAACAAGTAAAAACGAAAAACAGCCTTTTGTGCATTAACACGGTTAGTGATGTGGGAAAATCTTACAGATGTAAATCTACAGTTATTCATGAATAATCGTCTAAGGAGTTAAACAGCCAGTGGCCACATGAACTCACCAGATGCCGTCGCAGGCAATGACCATGAAGTCGTGGTCCCCGTTAAGTGTCAGAACTTTGACGTCTGGCATTGCAGAGATCATCTGCTCCTCTGGGGGCAGAGCCTTGTTCCTCTTGTAGAAGTGGTCACCTAAAGTTAGAGTCCAGGTTAAAAGCTTGTTAAGAGAAACTTGTTCTGCTCTGGAAGTGGTTCTCACAGGACGAGTGTATGCAAGTGAAACAAACACTCAAAGCCAAACCTCACCGATAGCTCTGGAGAGGTTCAGTCCTCCGTTGACACGTCCGTCCATGGTCACTTTCCCTCCAGCGTTTTTAATGCGAGCTAGTTCCACCTCGTCCTCTGGCTTGTGGTCATATGACATGTCGACAGCCTTGCCTACAGCAGCATTGAATACAACATTAGTATAAAGCCTTTTAGTAAAAATGCAATAAACATGTTTTCTCATAAGCTTATAAAGTGAAACAGAAGAACTAACAACATACTCTCTTTGTACAGAAAGCTTACAGTCATATGGCTCATCTCCCAGTGTTTAATTGCCAGACATTTTTGTCTTCCACAATTATCACTGCTATTAAAAGCACTTAATTGTTTGGACCTACCGCGCTCAGATACCACGCAGCGAGAGTCTCCAGCATTGGCAACAATCAGCTGTTTCCCTCGGATCAGAGCCACGACAGCTGTGGTGCCGCTGTCTGAGCCAGGCTGCAGATACATGAACATGAGAGATGTGATGCACCGTTAAAACCAACACGAAGTTTGACACCATCAATAAAACACAAATTCCTCTTCCCATAAAATATAATCCAATCCTCATAAAAAACCAACAACTTATTTCACCCCAGGACTGAATAAACGCCTCAAAGCTTTCAGACAATTTATTGCAGAGAAAAGAATTTCAGGCAGCCGCCGAAGCTTCTTCTATTTACAATAAGTCATCACAAATCACTAAACTCGGCTTCTGCTGCAAAGAAGCCATCCAGCACACTGCAGCCTGTTTGTACAACTGAGCTCTTTAAATGGCTAAAAAATAAACAACTTCTTACTTGTCCAGCTGTTAAAACTGAATCTTGGCTATTTTTTGGAGTCACAGCGAAAGTGTTACAAACAACGGTTTCAATATGACTAATTTCACCAATAAACATGAAAATGCTCTGTAACATTATAAGACTGGCTCAACAACTTATGCAAAGACTCTTCAAAAAGTTGTGCACACCGACAGCGAAAGGAGGTCCTAATATTTTGATGATGTACCGACACTTTCTACAGAAAAAAAAAACATTATTATGTAAATATTTTTCGCTCCTCAAAACAGATTTGTACACACCTCCTCCTTCCCATCCATTCCAGGTAGGCACATCTCTTCTTCTTCTTCTTCATCCTCAGAGTCTTCCTCTCCCTCCTCCGTGTCCTCCTCTTCTTCCATCTCACTGCTGTCACCTTCTTCCTCTTCGCTGCCATCCTAATCAAACAAGAAAAAGAGTTACACTACTACATTTACAATGCCTTCAAAGACAGCAGAGGAACTGAGCTTTCACAGTCTAACAGATTTACTCTGGTCTGCTTCTCTTACCTCCTCATCACTGCCCTCCTCCTCCTCTTCTCCCTCCTCAGACTCCTCACTGTCATCAAAAAACCTGGACTTTGAATCTCCTGCAGCCTTGGAGGCTGAAGAGGAGCAGGAGGGGCCAGCGTCTCCTTCTGCTTTACCAGCCTTTTCTTCTCCATTGGAGCTTCCTGACCCTCCACAGTCAGCTGCTGTGAGGAGAAACAAGAACACGAGGTGTTGGACAGGAGGATTAACGAGGAATGTAAAACATATTATACTCAGATTACAATTTTGAATCTTATGAAGCCATTTACACTAACTTAAAGACTATATTTTTTTTTTGAAAGGACAGTTTAGTTTCCAGATAAAAGTGAAAGGACAAAAATGACTGGACTTCAGCTCCATACCTGCACCACTGCTTCCTCCTGTTCTCCGACAGGCCCGCAGCTTCGACCCGCATGCTGCTGCTGCTGCTCCTTCTTTCACCTTCCCATTGCTCTCCTCCTCCACCTCCCCATTTACCCCCTCCTTCGGTCCTTTCCCACCTTCCTCTTTCTCTCCTGAGGACTCAGCGTGTGAGCATGATGCCTTCTTAGCAGCAGCACTAAAAAAAAACAAATAAGAGGAAATAAAGAGAGGGCCAACATTTAACTTTTATTCACCTTTCATTCCAACATCAGTGTTATCCCTTGTATGAAAAGTAAAAATAAAAAGTGTGTAAAACTACCTTAAGGCAGCTGCATGCTTGACAGCATTGCGGTTCTGGCCGTATCGTACCAGCAGCTCCTCTATGGTCATTGTGGCTTCCTCGTGGAGCAAAGCTGCCTCCTCCGTGTCCACTGGAAGAAGGGCAGAGACATGGAAACATTTAGATGTCATTTTACTTAGGATTAACATTACTGTTTTTAATCTTCCAGCAGTGTGCATGCATGTCAGGATGTCTGGTATCTGTTGTATTTGTTAGTGTTATATAAACAAGTAATTTCTAATTTGGTTTATTCTCAATCCTCCATTACTATTTAATATAAGATATACATACAGCTCACATCAACAGTAAAATTTGCTATCCAAATGTCACTGTTATGGGTGTACTTACAATCGTCCTCCTCTGCCACTTTTTCAGCGGGCGGCTCCTCGGTGGGACGCCCGGCAATCTGGACCAGCTCCTTTATGACGTCCTCTCTGGTCATTCTGCTGTCGATGGCCAAGAAGGCATCCTCCAGAGCCTGGAAACATGATGCAAGAAGGTGTCAGTAAAAGTCAAGCAACTCAAGTGTATGTTGGGTTCAAGATTGACCTAATTCAGAAATATGAAACAGTGGAGTAGCGGGCCTCTGGTCGTAAAAGCTCTGTCAAACGTTTTTAAGACAGATCATGATGTGGCTTCTCACCTTTTGCAGTTTCCCATCTTTATAGGTCTTCTGCTCTTTGATGATGCCAGGAAGGTACTTTGAACAGTACAGAGCCACCTCTTCACCTAAATGGGAACAGCAGGTTATATAAATTCTCAAGATAGGCGTGTGCAGACACAGTACTCACAGGTGTGTAAAACAAACAACAAAAGGGGAAAACCTCTGAATAACCTCACAATAAAATGTGCTTTTATCTTTAAATGAAAAAGGAAGAGAGCAACTTTGGGTATTATGTTCATGATGCCAATCCTGAGTTTTTGGAGAAACGGTTTTAAAAAAAAAAGTATTTTTAGATAGTGTGTGTGCAGTGCCAATATAAGGATTACATAAAGATTTGGCTAAGTTACACACTACTATTAAGTTAGTGTTTAAATGCTGTAAACTCCATAATGCATACTGCAGAATAATACACATTTCTGAGACAGTGTGCATGTGCATTACCTCCATGTCCATCATAGACAGAAAACATGGCTGTGTCCTCGTCAAAGTCTGGGATACAATTGTGAGCATCCTGGGGTACAACAAACACAAAAAAGGGAACATTACGGTACAGACAAAATGATTTGTTTACAAATCAACACATCGATCAGAATTAATCTTCTGTGCAAAAAAAAGAAAAGCAGCATTTACATTTAGACAAGCAAGACAGCATCGACATCTTTACTAGTTGTCAAAGTATTTAAATGAAAATATTTGTCAGCTCACTTTCATTAATCCAAAAAGTATCTGTCTCCTAACTATTGGTGAGGATTGTGTAATATTATGCATGTCATTTAACTGATTTGCGCAGATTAATCTATTTAGAAACCGATTTTACTGGTTGTTTATTGGTTGAAATGTTGCTAATTAGTGGCTTTTCTCATTACAAGTGGGAGAGTGGGTACAATGTAACTCAGCGAGCCAAAAACACTGACTGTGAATTGTGGATTTAAACTATGACTGCAGCTGCAGGGAAAAGCTAGTTCAGGAGTGTGGAGAACTCTGCGTGTGCGGTGGAAAGATACCAACCACCGCCAAACAAACAAACCTATACAGAGAAAAGCATCACGCCCCATCATCCCGCCATTTACAACCCAAGACTAATCATCTCCTTGGGTTGTGTTCAAGAAGCGGCAACATGGTTGTCTGTGATCTGTCTGTGGTCATTAATTTGCGGTCTCACCTCCATGGAGACGCGCCAGCCCTGCATGGCAGAGAAGCCGTAGCTCATGCTGGTGTTGCCGCCATCGGAAGAGGTCTTGGCCGTGTTAGGTTGCGACAGATAAGCCCCCATGGTTGTCGGTTTCTATGGCTTTACACCTGGAGAGAAGGCGGCACGGAAGAAACATCACATTTTAGCTCCACATAGAGAGACACATATACATCCCGCTACATTTGTCGCACTTTAGCTGCGTTTACAAGCTCGGCTGTAGTTTTGGTTGCTAGCTGGCTAACGTTAGCAACACCACAACAAAAAGTAGACGCATCAGCTAGCTAACATCTCCGTGCTAACCCGGCTAAACTTCAGCCGTAACCTCTGCCCCCGCCGTGCGAGCGGCTGCGCAGTTGTAAAAACATCAAACACAAAGACAAGGGTTAACTTACCTATTCTGACAGGGCAGGATGAGCTTATAAAAGGGTCCCAAAGAGAGAGCTTCACATAGAAAAAGATTACACGTGTGGAAGCAGAAGCCGCTATCAACACAGACCTAGAAGAAGAAGCAGGAGCTGTGGAGGAAGTGAGCGCGCGCGCATGTCCCTTTCGTTCGAACAAGGGGGCGTATCCGAGACCTGCGTCATACGTCATGATGTAACTTTATTTTTTAAATCAGCGACTAAACGTTTCAACAACATACATGCATTGCATAACATAAAAACAAGAATGATTCGAGCAATACTTTATTAAAACAACAGCAACAACAAAAATAAATAAAAGTTCAAAGGTTTTGGCTGACTTTTCTTTTAAACTTTGGACACAAATACTGTGTATCCAAAGCCTGATACAGCTTATTCCTCTGTGCCATTATATATCAGCCTAAAAATCAAAAAAATATTTAACATACCAGACATGTAAATGAGTGACACCCTTGCACGGAATGGCATGTTATGTCGACGTTATTACTAATTTATTAATAGTATCATTATTAGCGGCAGCATCTTTTAGCCTGGAGCCAAAGGTTATTCTACTCAGTACTATTAGGTATCGGTAAGGCATAATTTCATTGTTTACCAGCCGCCAAAAACATCCTAACAAAAGAAAGGACATTACACTGAAGTCTACATACGAATTTAACTAACTTTTGCGTTTAAAAAGATTAAACTAAATATTTTATTATATTATGTAATGTATGTTAAGGCAAGTAAGTGACAAGAAATTAAGGTTGGGTTAAGATTTTTTCTTTTTCTTCGTTTTCTTTGTTTGTTATGTTCATACATGGGTTAAGAAAAACAAAAAACATAAGGACGTAACATCACTTATACAGGCTATGAATTCAACTGAGTTTAACTCGTGACCTGTAGGGAGCAGCACTGCGGCTTTGCTGCGTGTAATCTGCCACGAATTTCATTAGAAGAAGAAGAAGAAGACTCAAACGTCATCGATTCAACATGGCGCGGGAAACCCGGGAAGAAGAGATGGAGATGGACGTCCGCGGAGCAGTCGACGAAGAGACAGAAGGTCTCCCCCCGTCCACTTTAAAGCTGTACGAGACGCAGTTTTTTGGCTTTACCCCGCAGACATGTATGCTGCGGGTCTATAGCGCCTTCCAGGACTGCCTGTACGACATTTTACCCGTCGTGGAGAAGGTGTGTGTTAGGCAGCTGAGCGGAGGGGAGTCGGCCGGGGCCGAGGAGAAGCTCCGGGCCCGGGCCAGGGAGTGCAGCCGCAAGCTGCAGCAGTTTCTCGACGAGCGGTTCAAGCAGCTGTCGGAGCGGATGGAGGCGCTGCTGATGAACCGCTGCTTCTCCGTGCCGCCAAATGTCCTCCTGCCCGAGGACCAGTCACACAAGAGCTACCCCCAGCACATACAGGTTGGCGAGGAAGCGTTAGATATAGGTCTCTACTATGCGCCAAAGGCATACACACTTTGTGATATTAGAGTCTGACAAGCCACTGTTTAGTTCAACGCTACAAGTAATATAACTACTGCTTCGTCTAGTCTTTGAATATTTTGATACTATAAAACACAGACTGAGGTAAAGAGACATTGCAGAGGAAACATGACAGGTCCTCTCACTGTTTTTAAAGAAGAACGTCTGTACTGTTATGATACATCATACTTCTGTGCTGTTACATATTTGTATATCATTTTAATATAAGCATATATCTGTATATTACATACCTTTCTATTAGAGCCAGATTGATAAACTAGTAAGATATATTCATACACATGTCCTTACTACTGTAGAATAGAACAGGAAACCTATGTCATGCTTATAACTAACAAGAAATAAAACTGTCAAATTGTCCTAATCAGCAGATGTACTTGCTTGGTTTTAATGCAGATGGCTCAGTTGTCATCACTTGTCCAACGTACTTCAATCATGTGATGAGATTTTTTGTGTATCTCCATCTGCGGATGAAGACTCTGAGGTGCAGCTAAAGCAATGGGAGAAGCTCACATCCAAAATGTGGCCCCGGTCTAATACACATTTTATGTTTTCACTATTAAGTCTGTCGCTTTAGTTTATCAATGCAATTTTCACAACCTAAAAAAAAAGGAAACCAATGTATCTGTCAGGGTCTGACTGTAGCCCCTCTCTGTCCAGGAGGTGCTGAGGCTGGAGTCGTCCATTGCTGACCTCCAGAGAGCCTACGAAGCAGAAGTCTGTGCCAGACAGGCCCTGCTGGCTGAGCTGGAGGAGCAGAGGGAGGTGCAGAAGCAGCTGGATGGGATCCTGGCGTGGGTCAGAGAGCTGCAGGAGGCCTGGGTGAAGGAAGGTAACGGCAGCTTCCATGATAGTTTCCGACTGGTGATGGAGTCTGTGAAGAAGTTGCAGGAGGCCGTCGGGGAGGTCTGCAACAAGGCGCCTCATTGAACTATTTGTGAAAAAACACACACAGAAAAGACAAAAAAAAACAAACTTCTATTACATTTTTATTCTATCTGGAGGTAAAACTATTTCACTCACCGATTTAGCCCACATTGTATAAATCACTAATGAATTATGTAAATATTGCAAAACAGCATGGACTTCTGTTGAGACCTTCAGCCAAGTTAAAAAAAATGGTTTTGTCGGGTTTTAGAGCATAATCTTTGGTCACTTGTTGTCATGAAGACTATTTGCATTCCTTAGAAAAGAAGACAGGGACGATGCTGCCAAAACTTGTGACTTAATGCCTTTATGAACATGTATCTTTATTTAATCCCAATAAAGCTTAGTTAGCTTTGAAAGACACAACAGTAACATCAGCTAGCATTGGTTTTGTTTACATGTCTGCAATGTAATGTAAATAATAAAGCAGACAGATGTTTCTCTGTCAGTTTTTAACACTCGGGTGGTTTCTGTCATCTCAACCAATTTGAAAAACTCAACTCAACTTTTTTAACACCCCTTTCTTTGCAGTATGTAGTTCTGGAGACAATTAGTTGTCATTTCCATGATGTAAATAGTCAAATAAATGCTGATGCTAGCTAATGAGACTCAACAATCAGCCGTCATTCTCCAGAATCAAATATTGCACCTTTAACTCAGTTTGTAGCTTGAGGGTGGAAAAGTTTATCGATTATCATTTCACTGGATTGCATTTTATTGTTGAGTTGTTGATCATTTTGTGTCCAACCTCTGGATGCAGTGATACCCAGCAGAGGGCGCTCTCTGCTTGTTGACAGCACTCGCCCAGGTCAGCTGCGCTTGAAGTGTTGTGTTCAAGCTGATATGTGCCCTCAGTTGACAGTTTATTAAGCTAAAATTATTATAAAGGTTGCCTTAATTGTAAGAGGAACAAATTTCAATATTTCCTCTTGCAATAAAGAAAAAGCTATTTTTTTGCCATTTTACATCTTTTTATTGATAGCCGAGTGATAAAGAGTGAAAGAGGGAGACAGAGGGGAAGACATGCAGAAAAGGGCTCCAAGCTGGATTTGAACCCGGACCATTTTCTGACAATTTTGCATGAAAATTTACTGTAATGGTACATTTGAATGTAGCTAAGAATAAATGCTCTTGGACTTTGGTTTGTGTAGAAAACATGGTTGTTAACTGTGTAAAGGCTAATCTTTGTTCTTAATTGATAATTGATATGCAGCACTTCTGACTAATATTAAACCCAAATTTAACAAAAATCACCCCTGGAGCTGGATCATCAGATCATCAACATAAATGTAAGAAGGATTATAAAATGGACAGTGAAACTGGATTATTTTCCTTAATGTAACTCTTTTCACTATAGAGATGGAAAAGATGCTGTTTCTGGGTTTTTCAGTTACATGGATTGGACCATTGGGGGCGCTAGTGCTCATCCATTTGTCATTTGCGGTACGCTGCATCTCAGCAGGTCACCACAGCCAGTTCAAAATGTGTTTTTAATATCTACTTGCTGCCTCATTTTAATACAGATTCTTAGGGGAAACTGCAGCATAATTGCAGGGTGGTGTAATAATTGCAGAGCAACATCCCAAAACTGAATAATGATTTGTGAGAAACACTTATTTTTTTATTAAAAAAAAAGTTTGTCTGTGAACAAATTAGTTCACGTGTGTAGCCGTCGTCTGGGGTTAGACTGCTCAACATGATGTAAAGGAGAGGAGATTTGTTTTGATGTTGTTACAGCTTCTGAACTCCAGACTCACATGGGATGCAAAAGGGGATCTTTTTGTATAAGTAAATATATTTAAATTAATAAAAAAAATAAGACCTGAAAAATGATATCTGTTGCCCTGCAAAATATGGGATAATTGTGTCTAAAATCTTCACATCTTAAATCCTTTTAAATGCAACAATTAAAGTGTAAATATATTTATTACTATAATGTTTTGAAAAATAACCAAAGAACAAAAACTGCCAACATAATAGCCACAGCTTTGAGCCTTGAGCCTTGTAAGTGTAATGAGTAGAGTAGTTAGTTAGGAACAGAATCTGTGCTTATTGTTGCTGATGTCAGATTTACAGCCCCAACAACAACGAAAACAATTGCAACTGAAAGTGAATAAACAACAACAAGAGGTCCCGTGTAAACACTAAACATTTGCTTTAACATTCCTGGAGTGTGTGTCCCACCTGCCTCTGTCCAGATGGAGGTGTGAGAACGAGCCATTGTCTCTGTTTGTAAGTTGTACTTCTGGAGAATAATGAGCTTACAGGCTGCAGCTGTGTTTAGCTTGTAGCATTTTTTGTCTGTGTTGATATAAAAATGACAAAAGCATAGTTCCACATGTCATGAAATCCTTGAAAGTCTGTGAATTAGGGGAGAGAAAAAACAAGTCCTCAATGTTTTTGAAAATGGACATTGAAATAGTTTGATTTCTGTATTTTCTGCAAGGATAGAAATTGAAGTTAATTCGATATATATTTGTGAAAAGGCTTTGCTCTGCTTGTACATGTGTGTCTCCTGTAGCGTCTCATTCTCTCTCATAGTTGTCTGTAAGCTTCTGTAAAGGATGCTTGTTCTGAGAATTTTAGCAATAATTAACCCTGATCTGTGTCTTAAAATAATGCTTTGTTGGGTCCTTGAATTTGAGGGAATTGGGCCTGGAGAGTCTTGAAAAATCCTTTAATTTGATGGTTAAGAAGGTCTGGGAAGCCTACAAAAGACCTCCATACAGATTAAGGAATCAAACCTCAGTTTGCTCAAACCATTTGCTTACAATACACATCTCATTCAGTTTGAGGACAAAAAGCTTTTTATTAAGGAGTGTGTTTTCTCTGTGCTGTTTGAAAAGAATGAAAAAGACAAAAACACTGTCTTCGGTGTTTTAAGGACAATGAAGTAACTCTATCATATTACTTATTTTTCTTCTGGCTTGGCAATATTAGTTGAAAATCCCATCCAGAAGTGCTGGTCAGTGGTTTCTGTGATAGAGCTGTTTTTACATGTCCTGTGCTGAAGACATCATGCCTTATGTTAGAGTAAAAGTATTGGATTACTTTTTGTTGTGGGATAAAAAGAAACTGCAGACTTTCCAAAACATTCTACATTTACTGCTGAACTGTCACGGATTGAAAACAGGAATTCAAATGTAACAAGAATACGAAACGTTCATGTTTTAGTACTGTGTGAAACATTACCACAAAGACCATCGTATCATCAATATAAACAGTTGAGTTTCTCTAACTATAAAGCAAGGAAGACCCAAGTGAGGGCAGTTTGACTGGATGGTGGCAGTTAAACAATTAACTTCCTGTTTTGGTCTGTAAAGTTTGAACCATCAATTATTTTAGGCTCATTTGCATCTAGATCCATTTTCCATCATATTCAATTGTGTTGTTGCTACTATTACAAATTGGGAACATACGTCAACGTATCTGGTCAAAACATCTTCGTACCAAGCTGAAGAAAGTTGCTTTTTTATTTTTGATGTTTCATGCAGTTTTGTATAATGTGACCTTCAAAGTTTGCTCAAATGCTTTGTGCAGGGCTATTTCCCAACGTGTCAAATCTCTTGAACGCTTTTTGTATTTGCATCCACATTTGTTGGATGTTTATGAATGAATATGACAAATTTAGTGCCATTTTGCCAAGAGGTGGCGCTGTAACAGTGTCATCGGCATAGGCATCTCTTTTTCTGTGTGAATGTATGATTGTCCTTCATAAATCTCAACAACCATTCAGTCATTCATCTTCACAGTTGACGGATGTTTTGCTGATGGCCTGAGGGAGGCCAGTGTAACAAGTTAATCAGGTGACCCTTCGTGAGAACGCTGCAAATACGCTGCACGCTGAGACACAGGCAATCGGGCTGCTCCCAACTGGCACACGCTGGTTGGGCATTAGCTGATAAAGGAATAGATTGTTTTGGAAATAGACTTCATGCTTACACAATGAATGAATGAATTATTGATTTATTTATTTCAAGCAAAAACCATGTACTTGTTTACTCTTGTATACTCCCACACCTTTTTAAAGTGCTCAATAGTCGGGCTCCCCTTTAACTTCTCCTCCAACCCATTCCACAGATCCTCCCACACAGTCAAATACAAATGTTTTTATATTGTGTTTTCTTCTGAAATTATAACCCCATCATTTTTTAGTATTGGCTAGAAGTAAAAAAATTTTGCTTCATAAGTTATTTGTACTGTTTTAAATTGAACCAAATCCCCAAATTTCAATGCATGTCTCTTATAACAGTATGATCCTGTGTTTCCTAAAACCAACATTATGTATAATTACCTCCTCCACTGACACTTTACGTCTCCTCACATGTACAGCATTAAGTTGGATCAGTGCTGTTACAGTGGGACAGTTGTTTCGTTCTCCGGCTCGGACTAGAGTCATGGTGTAATCTCTGCAGAGTAACAACAGGAGATTTAAACTTCACAGCAAACTTTTTTTCTCCTGCCTTAATGTTGGATATGTAGCTCTTTAAAATCTTGTTCATATCTCATCATTTTCTGCTCAGAATCTCATCTTATGTTTCACAGCAAAGGTACAATAAATCTGTGTGTGTGTGCGTGCGTGTTAGACCTTCTAAAGCCTGTAAAAGATGTCGTCAAACACTGAGGAAACAGCTGTATGCAGCTGTCTACTGGCTGCACACACTCAGTGCGTATGTCTGGGCCCTGCTGGCAGAGAGAAAATAAAGTAATCAGAAGGGAAAAGAAGCGTCTAATCAGCAAGCGAGAGCGCCAAACAAGTGTCAGGGAGTGTGTTGAAAAAGTGAAAGTGTTTGTGTTTGAGGGGAGGAGAGACACAACAGAGACAGAAGGATGAGGAGGAAAGTGTCTTCACCTTACAGCAGAGTCCCAAACTTTCACACTACTGTCCTAAACAGCTTCGGCACTGAGACTTGAGTTGGTCGCTGTTTGCATGTGAATACCACATGCATCCACACACTGTATGTCCAGGTGTTTTTATAAAGATCCCAGTGGTTTACTTTGTTGTTGTCACTCACTGTTTTGTTGACTTGCAACAGAAACTAAATGACTTGTCTTGAGACATAACGTTAATGACCTGACGGTTCTTTTTGTGTTTTCAGTTTATAATACATTAGAAATGTTCAGTTTGTGATTGTTGGCATTACAAACATCTGTGTAACATTACCTGTTACTACAACATCAAACTTTGTCATTTGAAGACTCATTGAGATACAATCTCTCAAAAATCTGTACCTAGCTAACATTAGTCTGATTATAATTTATATCACCATCAACCCAATCGACAGACAAAATCTTTGGAATTGTAACGCCAAGTTTCAGTAAATACAGAAACATTTGAACCAAAATTCTAACTTAAGTTAATGTTTAATCTTAAGTGCTTTTTAAAAAATGTCGTCGGTCATTAAGTTGGCTTTTAAATGGCCATGATCTGATGATGTGAATAATTGTTTCATGTTGTGACTTTTATTTGTTTTGTTCACTTTTATATCAACATACATCTGAATTCTTATGGAACGGCCTAAAATACACATAACCGAGAAATGAGGACCCATAGTGCTGTAAAGGGACAAGAACTCCACAGGGTCCCTTTAAAGCTCAGCTTTGAGTGTGAAAATCATTTCTCTTAAAGGGATAGTTCATATTATTTGAAGTGGGGTTGTACGAGCTACTAATCCAGAGTCAGTGTGTTACCTACAGTAGATGGCAGTCAGTACGTCCCCAGTTTGGAGCAGCGGGCAGGAGTATAGACATGGAAGCTAAGCAATGTAATGGCAATATTTATTATAGCCACCAAAAAAAACAGCATTTTTTTAGATTTAACTAGCACAGTGTTGACACGGTGTGAGCTGCTGTGTGTGTAGTGGTTTATATTTGTGTTAAAGTGTCTACATGTGTGAGAATGAGTAGACCTGCACAGTGTTTGAGTGTGTACACTGAGTGTGTGAGCTCATGCGTGTACCTGCTGGAATTTGTGACAGTACCGTCCGTATGGTGTGTGTGAGCGTGTGAATCTATATGTGTGTGTGAGCGAAGACAGCATATGGACAGTGCCCTCCCTTCCTGTTGGGAGGGGAACAACGTGGCTCTCTGTGAACCACAGCTTGACCTCTGACCTCTTAGGATCACACACACACAAAGAGAGCGGCACACACACACATAAACCCAGATACCTTCACATACACAGATATACATCCACACTCAGCCAGCCAGCTGTCCCACACAGAGACAGAGCAGAGAGGAGGTGAGAGTGACAGTCGGGTGGGCAGACAGGATTGTTTTCTCAGGCTGTGAGAGTGAGTCTGGAATTCACTCCAACGTTTTTAAACCCACGTGTCACCCAGCAGGGAAACCAACACACAGCAGCAGACCCATTTCAAACATTTCCTCCAACTCTAGATGACTGTGACGTCATGAATTAGGAGGAAAGAAAGAAAGTCTCCTCGCCTCAAACAGCTGTAAGCGATCACTTGTACTGGCTGCCGTTTACTGAAGCAAACAATAACCAACAGACGCCAAGCTTCTTCTTCATTACTAAGATCTTAAAGTGGTCTCCCTTACACGTTTATTTTGATAATATGTGTCGTTAACCCTCATTAGTTTACATCCTAATGCGGTGAGCATTTTTTCCAATCAGCCACTCTGATGTGAATCTGCTCTTGAGAGCGAGATGATGTTGTGTAATGGAAAGAACATCTTGTAAGTCTCTGTAAATAATGACATGATATTGTTGCTTCATAACCCAAAATGTCTGTTATTTTCTTTGGTTTGGATTTTTCTGGTGCAGCAGGATAAGACAAGACGAAGCAGAGGTAAAGTTACTTATATTTAACATCTTTATATCTTTATTAAACACACAATATGTTTCACTATGGTCCAGCAGTCGGCTTCTTCCCCAAAACAAATGGAGCAGGTTATTAAACTGGTAAAACCCTGAATAAGGCAGTTTCAAGCTAAAAATGTGTACTGGACAAAAAGTAAATTTACGACAACCACATGTTTTTATACATGCAGAAGAGATGTGATGCTGTTAAAAGGTGACCAAAGGTTGGAAAACATTTGGAGATGTTAGAGATAATGTAAGTACACAACTCAATCATATAGTTGTATAGACGTTAATGTGGTAACGTTTGATTCTATTCATTTCATAACTCAACTTTTCCACCTCAAACGAGAGTTAAAATTCAGTAGAAATCAATGTTTTCTCTACACTTTTGGGCCTTTTGTTGTTGTTTTTTAGATTTCTTAAATGTTTTGATGTCTTTCTTCAGATTTGGTTTCAGTATAATTTTCAGTTTATTTAGTTTTTTTCTAGACTTCAGCTCTCCTGTCTCTGTTAGCACACACTGGGCATGTGCAGGCGAGAGGCTTTCTGCTGTTTTGGTCGCATTGTTTGTTGTTTACAGAACAAACATGGAAGAAAAATGTCAGTGCCAGCGAGTCAGGATCCTCAAAAACAGGTCAAATGCCTGTGATCAGATGACCGTCAAACCTCAGCGTGTTTGTGAAAGCAACAATGTAGCAACAGACCACCGTTTGATGAGAAGGAAACATCTGTTTTCGGTGGTTGAAAACATTTTTAACATTTCAGATTCAGCCACATTAGTGTAG
This sequence comes from Serranus cabrilla, assembly GCA_903364295.1. Lineage (NCBI taxonomy): Eukaryota > Metazoa > Chordata > Actinopteri > Perciformes > Serranidae > Serranus > Serranus cabrilla. The sequence goes on from CAFUXE010001347.1 coordinate 161,714, forward strand.
AAACGGCCTTTCTAGGATTGGCTGAGTGCTTTGTGCAACCTGCCTCACAGTACGGTGCTCTCCTTACACGCTGGACAATGGCTCCACTTTCAGACTCTCTAAGTGGCTAAATGATGCTTTGCTCAGCGGCACCCGGGTGGTTGATGTAGAGACTGTTGAGGAATCTTAACATGAAATATTGTGGTTGCAATCAAGCTAACCACCGCCACTCTACATCTACAACATACAGTTTCTCCCACTCCTTTTTTTTATTGCACCACTACACTGTAGCTAAACACATTAAAGGTGCAATGTGTAATTACTGCCCACATGCTCCCAAAAGAACAGGGTGCAGCATTCAACTTGTGCAAGACTTGCATGAAAGGTGCTGCACGAAAATAGTATTGACTTTTTGCTGCATCTTCTACCATGCAGCATTAAACCTGACTCCTCATCAGGCCTTCGCCTCCTCTTTGATGGCTACACTGTTGTGCTCTCCACTCTGTTGCAGAATTTCAGCTACACCTTCTAGTAAATTGGTTGTTGTCATTCATTCAATGATTGCTGAAAGTCAAAGCAGTAATGTTTCGTTAAAATGCTACAAAACAACTTCTCAAAGGTTAGGGTTAGGGTTACAAAACATAGTTGAAAAAGTAAAATTAATGCACGTAAATAAGTCATGTCTCCTTTGTTTTATTTTTATTTGTCACTCTTTTCTTTTCTTTTTGGACCCATGAGCTGCTGTTACAAGTGCATTTCACAGATGTGGTAACAATCAAGTTAATCTTATCTTTCATCCAGCTCTCACTGACCCCCAGGTGTCCTGAATACAGCACACCTCCCTCCTTTTTGTCCAAGTATTTGATCCTCTAAATGTCTTTTCAGTGAATAACAGCTAAAAGTAGAAAAAGAAAGGCAGAACGAAAGGAGCAGAGAGAAAGTAGGGAAGAAAGGGAAGGAGAGGATGAGGTGAGAGGAGCAGAGCAGCAGCTGGCAGGTGTCAGGAGTCACAAAGGACCATCTGTCCATCGAGTGCCATCTCCACACACACACACTCACACACACTCATGCTACATTAAACCTTCTTCTTCACAACAACATGCCTCTACAGAGCTACTAACCCTCATCCCCCCTCATCTCGTTTGTTTTTCTTACTTTTCTTCGTAGTTCAAAAATTCCAGTGTATTTTCAGAGTTTATTCGTCTCCACTGACTGATTGGCTGACTGAGTTCGTGTTAGTTGGCTGTTTACAGTAAAATACAAGTTCTGAGTTCCAGTCTTGTATAATCTTTGGCTCTAGCCCCACAGGTCTCCACCCCGCCAGAGTCAGCCTTCCCTTGTCTTTAGAGACGGAGTGACTTATTGGGAACGGGTCCAGAAAAGTCACGATGGTGACAAAACGGAGGCAATGTGGCAAAGATGGACTCAGTGTGTGTCTGCGTGTGTATGTGTGTGGTATGTTGCTCCTGCTCTGAACTCTGTAAACTTCCTCAGCTACTTACCAAGACAGGCATGCACACGGTGCTGACCGCTGACCTCTCACCTCAAACTATCTCTCTCTGGGGAGTTTTAAGAGCTGGGATGACACATGTTAAAACCTCTGTGCATGAAGCAGCTACAGTACGATCTCTTGGCTGAGTTTACTGGAGTGCGAGCGAGGTCACCTGCACACAGATGTCTTTTCATTGGCTTTGGTGTAACTTACTGCACGACATGGCCAGAAGTATATAGACACCTGAACAGACTTTCGATGTCTTATTCAAAGCCCGTGCACATTAATCTGCTGCAGCCGTTACATGTAGTTTCAGGCTTTCCAGAAGATTTTGGAGCTTCACCAGTGATTTGGTCGCTAGAGTATTACTGAGGTCCAACACTGATGTGAGTTGATGAGCCATGTTTCCATTAAAGTCTAAGGGAATTTTGATGTGAAATTTGGGAAATGTTGCATTAAAGAAAGTTTGAATAAGGGACGTTTCCATCAACTGTTTTAGAGCAAGTTAACAAAGCTGCATACTTTCATCAGAAGATGGTGGTGTAATGTGTTGTTGTGGGCTAATCCGCCCGTAAACAATAGAAGAAGAAGAGATTGTGCGAGAGAGAAAAATAATCAACAAAAAAAGATATTGCTAATTGGCCATCAAAGGCGGGGTCTTCAGGAACTGGATTCAGTCACTTATAATTGTTCCTTCATGTCAGCTCGTCTCAACCGGCAGAGCGGAAACAGCTGATCAGCCATGTGAGTTAAATGTTCGCTACGTCAGAACTTATTCGGAAAATGTTTCCATCTCCAGTTTAGCTCATTAACTCATTTTTGAAAAAGACAAAACTACCGTGAGCTAGTGTGAAAAAAGGTGGATTTTGGTGTTTCCATCAAGCTTTTCTCATGCAAATCTTTAAGATGCGTGTAGAAATTTGTTGATGGAAACCCAACAAGTCTGTGCTCCAGTTTATCTCAGAGGCGTTCGACAGGGTTGAAGGCTGTGCATTTGCACTAAGAGGGCCATTTTGGCCATTTCAGCCCAGTCTCTAGAAAGATTGTTGGCATTCCTATGAAAAGTTTTCTGCTCCCTTTCACATCTGAAACACACCAGGTTGGTGAAGTATTATAACGAAAACCAAAAGTGAATATCCAGGAGAAGCTTCAGCTGAAGATAACATTTAAAATCTGTTGTTTATTAGGTCAGCTCGGACATCATCTATTTCTCTTTCTCTTTTTCCTCAACCAGCTCTCGATATATTTCTACCCCTTCGGCCCCCCTCCACCTCTCACTCCCCCCGCTCTCTCCTTCCTTCCCCATCCAGCAGACAGAGGGCGGATGCTGGCAAACACTTCCTCTCTCCACAAAGTTACTTCCTGTCTCTGGGAATCCATTTCCTGTTCGCAGCTACTACAACAGCACTAAGAGCATTCCTCAGGAGTCTTCCTATCACACACACACACACACACACACACACTGCATATACAGACGTTGTGTGTGTGATTTGTTTTCCTTTCACTTAGGGGTATTAGTGTTCGTTTGCTTGTCAGCAGTCCAGTCCTGTAACTTAAATGTTTGTTTTGTACGGCAGCCATTCATTCATATTGAACCTTTTTCTGTACGTATGTTAATACTGAGTCTGCGATTTTAGGGGGTATTCAAGTGTTTGAGCCGTTGTCTTGTTTGAGGAAAAAGCGACTTAAAAAACAGCCACAGAAAGAGAAAGACCACATGAGGTTGGAGAAGGAAAGATTGAAAAATAAAAAAGGTTCTTGACAGGAAACAGGCATGGTTTCCTGTGGTGTTAACACACACACATACACACACACAGTCTCGTTTCTAATCAGTGGCAGTATTATCAGGCCTTTCAGGGGGGAAGTGTTTATATTTGTCTTGTAGGTTGGACCACCACAGTGATGGAAGTCACACACACAGAGAGAGAGAGAGAGAGAGAGAGATCCAAACATAATCATCACAGATTTGCCCATTGAAAGGCACTAAAACACACACACACATGAATAACATTAATCATTTTTATAACTGAAGGCAAAGCCGAAGTTAAGATGCGAGTATAAAGATTGACCAGGTCCACTCTTTCATGATGGTAAGGGTGATGGATGAGTTAACATTATTTAAGTTTACACATGTAATTTAAGTCACGTTTCACAGAAACAACTTCCATAACTAAGTCACACCCAAAGCCTAAAGTGAGACTGTTTTGATCACAAGTTTAAAGCCTTTATGTTTGAATATAAGGACGTGTTTATCTCCTACCCAGGTTATGGGGCACTAGTTTAGGAAACCCTCCTGTGGGTCCTGCATAACTTTTCATAAGATACCTTATGTTGTATGAGGATAGGTTGGTGTCCGAGGAAACGCCCTACAGGAGGCTCTGTTTGGGTTTTTTTAGGTTGTGCGGCTGCTGGTGTGTTTGTTCATTGTTGGTCCTGCCTCCTCTCTCCCATCTGCTGCTACTCATTAGCATGGAAACAGGACCGGGAGCGTTTTCACACATACACACACTGGCCATTAATCAACAAGTCAGACCAGGGTCCATTCCCACACATACACACCACACGGATGAAAACAAAGAGCATACACACACAGACACAGCGCCTTATCACAGAAACATCCCAGAGCACACTTTAGTAGGTCTCGACCACACCTCTCGTCTCAGTGGATCAGACCTGGCAACCCAAATGTTTGTCTATCAAAGCGGGTAGTGATGTCTCAATTGCTTTTTACTTTAAGTAATGACTGTTCCCTCGTGGCAGTGTCACTGAACACAGGGACGTTTGTTCCCATCAGCTGTTGGGTTTTTTTGTCTTCCTGGGATGAATTGGCACTATTGGTGCTTGTATTATTGTGTGAATTTGGTGTCTAATGTCTAGCCATCATGAATGGCCACATTGAAGGAGAGAGTGTGTTGTGTAAATGAGAGTGGTGTGTAAAGACAAACGAGCACAGTAAATAAGCCAAATTACTTCCATATTTGTGAGGACATGAACTGTTTCTAAATTTAATATAACACCTGAATGTAGATGTGAAGTATTACAAGTTGAAGTTGTATCCACAAGAATAGTAAAATAAATACTTTATGTATATTATATTGTTATTTAAAGTCACATCTTAAAGTGGCAATAGACACATTTTTTTGCTTACATATTCTGTATTCTATTTGGTTACATATTATTATGAAGTTATTGTTTATTGCAACAAGTAATGACTGCAGAAGAGTGACAGCACAATAGATTGGTTGGCAACTAAACAGAATTGGTTACAGAAGCTATCGGCACGTAACATTTGCAGAAAGTGGTGTAGCCCAGCAAAAGAAGAAAAACTTTATTGGTGGAGGAATAAAAATAAAAATAAAACAATGATGGAGAGTAATGAAAACTGAAAAAAAGTTGACAAGCGACATTTTAAAACCCTCTTTTATCAAACCCTCTATTTTGACAAGGCTGCATGAGTTCCTTTTACTTGTTGTGATTCAGCTCCTCCTGTGAATTTCAGTCTGACTCGTGACTTTTACGTCCTGCGGTCTTTCCACTGTATTATATCAAACAAACACTTCCTGCAGAAACTATTAGCCAACACTTGTACTGTCCAACCTGATCAAACAGAGGAAGCTCAGAAAAACAGTGTGAGCCAGAGATGGCAACTTCAGAATTCATGGTATGATAACTGTGGAAACAAATGCAGGAGTGAGACAATGAAGAATGCACGTCACTTGAGTTTTCTTACTCCCGTCCCAAACAAACCTTGCTCTTGGTTAATATCATAGAAATAAATTTTTTAGCGGCCACATTTATTTAAGATGTGTATTTTTATGTACGTATGTTTATGTTTGGTACCTATAAGTGTAAACAAGGAAGACGAATATCATGCAGAAGATGCAGAAGAGTATCTGAAGCTGCTTTCCCACTGGGAAAGGTTAAATCATGCATTCCCAGGAAAAAAATTATAGTCTCCAGCCCTGATGAAAATGAAAAAGGCATTTACAGGTTTCTATTTCTGCTGGAGTTTGAATATATTACTCCAAAGAAAGAATCACATTAACATGTTGGAACAAAGACAGAATACCTGCAGAAGAACTAAACCCCCTTATAATGTTAAAATTGTTAATGATTGTGATGAAATTTAACAGGTTTCATGGGAGTTAGATGAAATATTATCATTGCCCTGATATTTTTAAAAAGTTGTGTTTTTATCATTATTAAATTGGCTTAAACTCACCTATAAATGCCTTCATAATCAGGCTCCACAGGACATATTTTCCTGTTTGGAGGATCCTCACCTTACAGGGATCATTTTCAGCTGAAACAGCTTTTGGAGAGAGATCAGCCATGTAGTCATGAATGATGTGGTGCTTCTTGTTTTGAGGTGCTTTATTGTATTAGCTTGTGTTTTGTATTTCTCTGTTGATTTGTGGTTGAGTTTGATATATTTTAAAGACGCTGTGGTGTGTGGCCCTACAACATGAAAACCATGAAAAAGCATGCTAGGCCTTCTTGAGTCAGCGTATTTCTCCTCAGCATAGATCCGACAGATTCCCATGGCTCTTCCTCTTCGAAATATGTTCTCACTTGATGTTTGGGCGATAACACATCACACAGTCTCCCGTAGGCGTTCAGCTGGTTTGGATAAGCAGGGAAGCGTCCTCATCATTCGTTGTTGTGTTTCTCTACTCATTTATTCAGACTTCGCCTTTAATTTGTCAACCGTCTGTCTGTGATATTGTCATACAGTGTGGTAACATGTTTTTCTCACGTCAAGAAGGCTGTTTAATTAGGAGGAGAAGCGTTTAGAGGGTTACAGAGACATTTTGAGGAGAACATCAGTGACCTTGTGGTTGTCAGGCAGAAGCCTGATCCCAAAGTGTCGGGAAACATCCCACACCACCGCAACAGAGAGACTCGACCACAAAAGAGAAGTGGAAAGTTCTCAGCACCCTGTCAAGCTCTGGACTGTTGAACAAAGCAGGTGAAGCTGTTGTGTTTTCTTACCTGCAGCTCAAGAGTTGAATACAAATCCAACTCATCCAAGAGAGAGAGATAGAAGATAGAGAGACATCTGCTCCCTCTCTCTCTCTCTCCTCCTGTGTGCCCTCTGTGGCAACATCTGCTTCCTCCGCTGCTCTTTCCCATCATGCAGTGGGCGTGTCCTTTGTATTGCCCCCCCAGCTTCATTGTTCTAGCCAATCATTGTCCTCGCCAAGCTGTTCCCACGATGCACCAGTAATGACCAGAAGGCGCTGATGGGAGCTGGTGTCTCTGAAGGAATGACTCTCTCTTTACAACCACTTTAACCCCCAGGGAGAAATGACAATAAACAAAATAAAAACAAAAACAAAGCGCTAACGTCTACTCAAAAAGAGCAGAGGAATGTGTCCTGTTTTATGTGCTTCGATTTCCAATAATTCCCCCCGAAACTATTTTTTAAATAAAGAATATATAATGTAAGGAAAGGAACCAATTTAATAGAGTCGTGTTGTGCAGATATTAACAGAGTCAGAGGATGGAGACAATCAGCGAGAGAGGAAGAAAGAGGGGGAGAAGGAGTAAGTGAAAGAGAGAGATGGAGCTCTGGGAAAAGATCAGAGCCTGGTCCCTGGGGAGCTGCGACAGATGAAGTAGCTGAATAAGCTGTCTGTCATTGTGTGACTCGAGCTGCTGTGGTCACTTCGTTTGTTCAAACTCAACAATGGAGGATGGCTGAGAGAGAAATCTCTGTTTTCCCACAAGATTTAGCCCCAAAAATCACTAGTCAGTGATGCTCCGTGTGTGTGGGGATTTGTCCTGGTGACGAATTGAAATGCTAATAAAAGACAAGAGGGGAGAAGTGGTGGAAAGTGAGTGAGTCACTGTTATGTTTCCACTGCTGGGACAGAAACCACAAATCAGCAAAAGTTGAAGATGTGCGGAGATGAAAAGGCTTGAAATTGACTTTTTTTTTTTAACATCAACTTACGTGCAGAAATTATGTTCATGTTAATTTAAAGATGAGGCATTTTTAAATTACATCTCAAACTTTAAGAAATATAGCAAATTAAACACACCAGTCACTCAGAATCATAAAGACAAATCTAGCTGCCTAAAATCAAGTTTCCAACAATATGTCAAGTGTGTCGCTATGTATAGGAGTGTAGCTAAAAATTTGGGTCCTGTGCATATTTGGTATCATGTGCTCCCTTTGTCTCTTCATCAATACTTAAAAGACGAGCAAATAACTTAATGTATTCTCATGAACTGGTTCATGATATCTTGCACATTGTGAAACAGTAACACAGATGAAACTGAACTACTGGTTAAGTTTAGGCAACAAAACTACTTGGTTAAAGTGAGGAAAAGAATTACTTCTGGTACTTCTGGACCAACCTACTGGACGCAGTTCATATTTGATATAGTGCATGATGTGTTTATGTACTGATGTTAATTCACAGGTTAACTTAAAATAGCAAAGTTACATTTTAGTTTCACGGGGGAAACAAACTCTGGTTTGTTTGACCCCTCCCCACACATCCAAAACATTCTCTTCTTTATCTTTTGTCACCTGATCCCAATTTAACAAATACACAGCCGTCCTGACTGCACATCAACATCCAGCTGGACTTGAGCCGAGGATGTAGTGGTCCACGGTCAGCGCCTTACCCCCTGTGAGACTGCCCCAGTTTCTCCAGTTTCAACTTTCAGCAAAGTACCATTGTGTTTTTGCGTGTGTGTGTGTGTGTATGACAGGTGACCACTGTGTGGACAAAAGGAGGGTCAGTGGCCAAGTGCAAGCTCTTTTCTTCCCCCTCTTGTCGCCCTCTTCCCACCAATCTCTCTCTCACACCAACCAACGGACACTCACATGCATACACACACATATACATTTAAACTGATGAGGAGAGGAGAGGAGAGGAGAGGAGAGGAGAGGAGAGGATGAATGGACAGATTAATCAGATTATATCAGAGACACACTTAAACAGCCTGTTCTGTGGATTAGCCACGGTCCTGCCTACTCCCTGTCAGAGAGAGAAAGAGGAGGGAACGTTAAAACACAATATATTATCCGACACACCAGTATACTCTGTGTATTTTTAAATAATGGAGGTCTAAATGATGGCAGATACTCTTGAGAGTGAACAAGAAGATGGAAACCGCCTGAGCTGTCGAGCACCATAATGAAAAGTGAATTTGTGTCTGATCTAATAAACACTTCTGTACATATTTTACCATGAAGAAGTTTCGATTTCCCCCTCAGAAGTTCAAAGAGTGCTGTTCTTTATGTGCAGCAGGGCGGCATATGGCAGCCAGTGACCAGGGCTTTGTCTGACTATTGACACCAGAGAGATGCAGAGAGGGAGGATGTGAGTGTGTGCGACTGTTCGGGGCCGGAGGACAGCCTAACAACAACAAAGGACCAGCTTTAAGCCTGTCTCCTGTGATTTTCCAACTCAGCGAAAAGCTATTGTGGCTCTGAAAAAAAGTTAAGTTAAAAAGCTTAGCATGGTATGTGCTAACAACTGCCTGCCGCTTGTGTAATACAAGCAAATACTTTTTGAGCAGTCACAGTCGCAGTCTTTGGACGGGCAACGGTCGCCGTGTCAGACTGTAAACCAACTTAATGTGTATCATATATGAAGGAATCATCTTAACTGGACTTCATTTACTGCTACTTTACTCTAGTCAGGAAGGCTATGACCTGTGTGTGTGTGTGTGTGTGTGTGTG
>CAFUXE010001347.1:171414-181426 GCA_903364295.1 Serranus cabrilla
ACACACCAACACACTATCACTTAGCGACAACAAATCCCTCAGCTTGAATTTGTTAGATTGCCTTGTAAGGGAACTGCAAATATAAAAACGGCTGAATGCGAGGCTATTTTTTGTCAAATGTTTTGCTTTGCCTTCTTTTGTGATGATGCAAAGATATGAACACATTTTACTGGAAGCTAAAGCCAATGACCGTCAGTCTGTCCCTCCAGTTGTGCTGAAGGATTGTGATGCATCATTTTTCTAATTTTCATTGAAAAACATATTAAAATGATCATGGTTTGATTAATTTGTGAGAGTCTAGAGTAAACACAGATTGGTATTTTGACTCATATTCTGCCTTTAACAAATATTTCACCTCCTCCCTCGATGTTGCACCAGTCCATGTTGTGCTTTCAATAAAATTCCACTCGGCCCGATCCTCTGATTTCCCATTTCCCGAAATTCTCCAGGAGAACAACTTGTCCTGCGTGTTTTAGATCTGTCCCTGTGCCAATACAGCTGATTCATATGATCAGTTCATTATGACCTCCTAAAGGAGCATGATAACACGCTGATTATTTTAATCTGCTGTACTGGCACAGGGAAAGATCTAAAACACGCAGGACAAGTTGTTGAAAAAGCAAACACAATATATGAATAATCACTCAACAGCAGAAGAGCTATATTTCATTCCTCTTTTATTTTGGAAAAATATTGCGCTGTTTTCCAGTAATAAAAATGACAGGCTCTGTACATACGACTTTTCTCTTAAATACAACACAGTCACAGGGGTCTCAAGTGCCTAACACATACATGCATACATACATACTTACATACATACATTATCTGCCAAATAAAAACAATCCAACTTAAATTATAACAGGTTCAACAAACAAAATCACAACAAGATGGAACACAAATAATTACATAATTAAATTAAAAGAATACATCTTTCTTTAGATAACAAATAAAATAAAAACAAATGATCCTAACCAACGGCAGGCAGGGTGATGGTGTCCTTCAATTGGCTAATAGTGGAAGACTGGGAGTGACGGGAGCGGGAGTGGGCAGTGCATACATTTGACACCACACACAGGTATCATCACCTCTTCTGTACACACACACACACTCATACACACAAACACACGCACACCTCCATAGTGCAACGAGGTCTTGGCAGTTAAGACTAGTCCTTTATAGCTCGGCTTACTTGGAACAACAACGGCATCACAGGAGAACTTTGTACCAAGCGACTTTGTTTTTTCCAATAGTGGCCAAAGGAAAAATGCAATTTGTTAATTACACTTCCGTTATGTTGATTTGTTTAACTGTCTCTTCCTTTGTTGGTTCTCTTATTCTGATTGCTGTGTTTCCTAAGTCGCCCTGCCCAAAACATTGCCCTGTGGATCACAACCTTCAGGGGTCAGGGGGCCAGTATGGCCCAACAGGATCCATGTTGGATCGATCTGCAGTCACTACTGGAGTCTTCAGTTCTCTATTTCCTGCTGAGAACCAGCTCAGCCATCAGAGTGTCTGTCAGTGCTGCAGAGCATAAGATAAACAGCTACTGGTTTTAATTTTGTTTTGTCAGGAAAAGCTCCGACTGAGATCTGAAGGAATTCTTAACGATAAATAGCAGCTGTGGTACTGATGAAGTACGGTTCATCCTTTACTCTGCAGCACTGCACAGAACTTGAACTGTCCAATATCCACGACAGCTTTTACACTGCATTGTAAAACCACAGCACATAACAGTACTACAACAGTACTTCAAAAGTTCTCAGTACTCCAAAGGTACTACAATGTTCATTCCACTAGTACTCCACGGTACTACAATATCATCGATCAACATCCAAGTCAATACTCCGTCCTGGTACGAGCAGTAACTCTTCAGCACTGTTTCAGTACAAAGTGTGTACTAGTGCTAGTACTGTCTTCTTCATCCATAGCACCGAGTCAGCATTAGACCCAACGTCCATTGCAGGTCAAAAATGTCAAGTATTCACCCGTAGTACTACTGTAGTACTAAGTCCTTGCCAAGTCGGCACTGACTCTGCGCTGGCTCAGTCGCACCTTGGCTCAAAGTTCTCCGGTTAATCCCAGGGAACAGCAGCAAACAGCAGGAGTAAAACCTCCCGGAGACAAGCTGAGCTCTACTGCTCAGGGCTGGTGTGTGTGGACCGCCATCAACCACAGGAGACTGGTCTGATCTGGTCTGGACTGGTATCATACCTGGCAAACACAAAGAAGAGAAGTCAGTGTCAGTGTTTCTACATGTGTGCAGGAAGAAAGTACAAACATTCAATATTCTCCTGGATTTAGAGAATCAGGACACTACTCTTTGAGCACTCACCTCTGTAGCGATGATACATTCATCTTTTTGGTCCGACATGACGTAGACGGACTGGTATTTGGTGTCGTTGGTACACTGGTACCGGCAGTCACTGGGACTGTGGTATTCAACATCACTGGTCGACTGGTATTTGACGTCACTGGTCGACTGGTATTTCAGATCACTTGCTGCTTGATAGTTCAACTCGCTGGATGACTGATATTTTGCTTCACTGCAGCTTGGCGACTCTTCGACTTGTTTCAGTTCTGATGCGTCACTGTGGGACAAAGAACACAAAAAGATCAGAAACTGTTCTTAACGTGCTATCACTTCATTTAACGTTTTTATACAAATTTCCAAGCAGTCTACCGATGTAATTGTATGTTTGGTTTTTACCTGTTTTGTCTCTTCCTGAATCTTTCCTCTGAGTCAGACTCATCCAGCATTTCACATTTAACCTCTGGCTCGTAACGCTCCTCTTCCTTGCACAGCGACAGCTCCTCGGGCCGCAGCTCATGGACCAGGTTGTACTCCACGCTGGGGTAGCGAGTCTTAAAGCCGTTCTTCTCTGATCCGTTGAGCCCGCTGATTCCACTCAGACCGCCCAGTGACCCGGCGAGGTCCGAATGGTAATCCACCTTCTTGTTGGTGTTTTTAATCGACGTCGTCATCATGGTGCACAGTTCCTTGTCACTGCGGAGACAATTGTTGGTGGTCGTCAGGTTGTTCATGGTCTCGTGGCTGTCGCTGTGGACACTGTCGCCGTGGTGACTGTGCCTGTCCTGCAGTTTGACCCGAACGTAGACCACCAGCACAGAGCAGCCAATCAGAATAACAAGAACGAGGAACACGCCGGCACACACGGCCGTCCACGGGAATCCGCTGTTATCATCCTCCTCGTCTTCAGGGATTTCACTTTCTGGGGAAGAATATCTGCGATCTGGTCCATCCACCACCGGCTGACCCCGGGGAACCTCTGGTAGGAGGAACTGGCAGTTGTGACCGCCATACCCAGGCACACAGGCGCACACATAGCGACCACCACGCTCGTGGCAGGTGGCTCCATTGTGGCAGGGGCTATGATGGCAGCGGGAGATTGGGGAGCTGCAGTTTTCACCAGTATATCCTGTGGAAATGCAGATTTGAGGAGTTTAGAATAAAACTCATATGAAACTCCTAAAAAATGTTTTAAATGATCCTACAAGACACATCTGTTTGTGCTGTCATACCTGGTGGGCAGGTACAGGTGTATCCGTTCAATTCCTCCTGACATGTCCCTCCGTTATGACAAGGGAAAGACAGACAGTATCCAGAGACACTGCTGCTGTCCTCACAGTTAGAACCTGAAAACCCCTCAGGACACTGGCAGAGGTAGGAGTTCACCAGATCCACACATTCTGCACCTGCAGAGAGAAAGACATGTCGAGGATTAGACTCCAGATATTTACCTCTCGGTTTGGGTTTAATTGTAGGTGAATTTAGAGACACAGAGAACAACGTACCGTTTAAGCAGGGGTCAGAGGAGCAGTGGTCGATTTTCTTCTCGCAGTTGAAGCCGGCATATCCCATCGGGCACTGACAGTAGTAGCCACCTTCAGGGTTGTCGGTGCAACGCCCGCCATTGAAGCAGGGACCATCTGCACAGGTGTTGGCACTTAACTCACAGTTGTTGCCATAAAAACCAGGCGGGCAGGTGCACTTATAGCCGTTATCGTTGTCCTATATAGAAAATAATGAAAAGAGTGGTTACACAAAGGCCTGGTTCAAAAGTCAAATTCAAGCACTTTTCAAGCATTTTCAAGGTGAATTTTCAAGCTTTTGCAGCATCTTACAGCTGTAGTAGTAAGTGAATACACAAAATAAAAATTCAATGTTTTTAAGGATTTCCAGGACCCATAGCAACCCTAAATTAATATTTTTTTATCAACACATCTCTTGATTAATACTCACAGTGCAGCTGCCTCCATTGCGACAGGGGTTTCCAGAGCATTCGTTGACCTGGACCTCACAGCTGGCACCTGTGTATCCAGGCAGACAGGAGCATGTGTAGCTGCCCTGGCCAGTGTTGGTGCAGGTGGCTCCATTTAGACAGGGCTTATGGTGTGTGCAGTAGTTCAGATCTGGAAAAAACAAAAGAAACATTCATAAACGATACAGTTTACACATGAAACAAAGAGTGCTGACTGAGAGCCACGGCGTCCAAACAAAATAAACTCAATAAACTCACCCTGGTTGCAGAAGAGTCCTCCCCAGCCCTCCTGGCAGTTGCATTGCCAGGGCTGTTGGCAGGTGCCATGGAGGCAGCCTGGATAACGGATACAGTCGTCGCAGTAACGCCCACTGAAGCCCACGCGACACCTGTGAACATTCATTAAATACTGTTAACAACTATCTATCAATTTACGATAATCTAAGCAGCTCCTAGATGTGAAAAAAAGGGATTCTTATTGGTTGTGTAACTTACTTGCACTCTCCAGGTTTATCACAGAAGCCGTGTTCTTCATCACAGCCAGGAAGACAGATTGCTGCAGGGAGGAAACAGATAGAGACAGGTGAATCATGGGAAATCCAGTGTTGGAAACATGTGTTTGCCCTCCCATTCATAGAGGGCCTTTTAAACAGCTGCCTGTCCGTCTGGTTGGCGCCTCGACCTTCTTATCTGTTTGTCAGCCTGTCTGTCTTTACAACTTGTTTATCTGCTCACCTGCCCGTCTGTCTGTCTACAACCTCTTTCATTCTCCCTGTCATTGAGGCCTAATAAACCAGAAAGAGGCTTGTGCTTCATGTTTGGTGTTTAAAGGCCCTTTGGATCAAACTTAGCTGACAAAGTGTATGAGGTAAAAACAGTGAGGGTCCTCAGGTTGTTCCTGACCACCGGCTGAAATGTGACGAACAGATTTAATGCTGCAAAAGTTGCTGAAAATGTTACCTTCCAGCTATAACGGCCCACTGGGAGCTTTGGTCACCAAACGGGGGAACCAGCCAACAAGCCCTCTCCTTTAACATGGGTGCTCTCCAACACAAAAGCATCCCACACAAAGCCTCCTTTCTCCCCTTGACTGTGGGTCAGAAGTCCCTTTTCTCACCCTTGGCCCTTCTCCTCCTCCTCCCCCCACCTCTCTTCCCTCCTACTTCTGATCCTCCTCTCCTCCTTTCCTCTTCCATCAACCTATCCCCTCTCTTCTCCTCCTCTCCTCTTCCTCTCCTCTTCTACATTCATCCTTTCCCTCCTCTGCTCCTCCCGTCTCTCCTCACTCCCCTCCTCCTCCCCCTTAGGGCCAGCTGGTCTGTGTGGAGCTAACCACCAGACAGCTGCTCCATTGTCTCCTCTCACCGAGCAGCTGCCCCCTCCACAACAATACACAACCCAGCTCGGCCAATCACCAGCCCGAGCCGCAACAATACAGGACCCCCAGTTGGCCAATCGGGGAGGAGGTTTGGGGCGAGGAGGCCCCAGTGGTCTAATGGAAGGCACGCGGCGTGTGAATTACTGAGGAGCCACTGCGGCTCATTAGAATGGAGGCCTCTGGTGCTATGGGATAACTAACTGACGCCTGTTGCACACGGGCCCCGCATTAGGAGGTGGAAAAAGTCCCTCAACAATAAAGATAAGCAAGCGATTAACTTTGAAGAGTAATTTATAAACTTTGCAACATCAGTGTTAGTTTATAGCTCCTTAGCTCTTAGAGTTAAATGATACAATCATGAGCTCTCTAAGCCAAAACTCATGGAAAGGATGCGTTGTTATTGTTATTAATATCAATATTGAGGCAGTGTTTTGGGACAGGCGCTCTGTGTAAACACCTCCTTCAGCTTATCTATCCCACATGCAGCTGCCTGAGAATTTAAATATTAACTACTACAAAGATGAACTTTTCTTTGCCCCTTTCATCCCCCATGTTTAACACTTCCTCATGTTGCTCCACACGGCCTGAACAACTGAATGGTGGATCCACAATCAAAGCCACTTACGTTCAGTGCAGTACTGTCCCTTCCAGCCAGAGTTGCATATGATCTCCCCACGCTCGCCGCAGGTGAAGTGTCCAAACGCATCGTCTCTGGGCCTGCAGAAGACAGAGCAGCCGTCCCCGTAGTAGTGCTCGTCACACAGGAAGCGGTAGGAGTAACGCAGCTCAGTTCGGCCGGCTGTCTGCATATCTTTGGACCACTCTTCACCCACAGTGAGGTGACGCTGAGTGGTGATTCTGCTTATCAGACGCTCTGGATTGTCTGCAAAAGTCATAGATGCAGCTTGTTATTGATCATGTGTTGTTACGTTTGTGATTGAACCACAATATTGCTCTGTCATTGTAAAAAATTTGACCTTTATTGCATCTGATTACTAGATTTAAAATACTTGATTTTCAAAAATGAAGATTTTGTCTGTATTTTTGTTTTGAGGAGGTAGTTAACTGCCAGAAATAAAAAAAACTTTTAATGGTTCAGAGACAGTAAAGTGTTTGATGCTGTCTGAATTAAAATAAAAAGAAATATAAATGTGAATTGAGAGGTTAACTTTTAAAAATGGGAGTATAGATTACATTATCTCCACATTCACAGACACACACTCTCATGTTGTGGTCAGTTAGTTGTCATTAGTGCTGTGATAAGAGCAGGGCATAAAGATAACAGCAGTGAGCATCACAATGCAGAGGCAAATCTCAACTGGCACCTGCAAAAACTGTGGGTGGCCTTTGTGCTGTGATGGTAAATAAACCTCCAGCTGCAGATAGGTTTGCCACATGGAGACTGTTATTT
Source organism: Serranus cabrilla (assembly GCA_903364295.1). Classification (NCBI taxonomy): domain Eukaryota; kingdom Metazoa; phylum Chordata; class Actinopteri; order Perciformes; family Serranidae; genus Serranus; species Serranus cabrilla. The sequence continues at coordinate 178,484 of CAFUXE010001347.1, forward strand.
ATCATCAGATCTATGGTTTATATACCATTCAGAAGACGGCCACAGCAACATGTCATCTGCTTACTTAACTTTCTTTTGACAAGACATTAATCATGCTTTGTGTTGCCCTGTTGAGCTCTAATGAGTGAGCACTAAGTGAAAAACATGCTACTGAGAGAAAACAAGTCCACTATTCGCCTTCTGGCCTCTCTTTGAGTTACACTGCTGCCTTCTCTGGCTGTCACCCACCTGTTGTCAGGTCGTCCAGGGAGTCAGTGTGCAGAGCCTCGATGATCAGTGAAAACGTCCCCTGAGGAGAAACAGAGAGAGAGTCAACAGCTGCTCGGCCTGGAGGCCTCCCTCCCTCCGCAGGGCAGCAGAGGGCCATTAGGAGGCCTCCCAATAAACTTCACAGCCTAATTCCCGTGTTGATTAGGGGCCTAATAAGGGCTACTACCTGCTCCCTTTTCACACCCCTGCTACTATCACACTCTGACACCGCCGTAAAACCAAACGAGGCGGAATTTCACGCTGCGCTGCCAATGATGTGCCAACTCAGAGGATGTTAAATTTCCCACCACGCCTGGTCGGAGGAGAGGAGCGTTTGGTGAAAACACTCACCCCCCTCCTACACACACCCTCCTCCCCTCCCCGTTTTATCCTACCAAAGAGCACAGAAACACTACAATAGCCCCTCTCACACAGTGCTGACAAAGACCCTCACAAGTGTTGAGTTTGGGAGCATCTGTTGCGTTTTGCACTCTTCAAAGCTAATATGTCCCACTGGAATAAGGCTATAATAACTTCACAGTCTGTCTATGGTTTTCATTACTCTTTATAATGTGACATCAATCAGAACATTGACCACATTATACACAAAACTACACATTTAATGCACGCATTCTCCAGTAATATCGCAGGAAAGTTGTAGTGCTGTCCTAAATAAGTAAACATACAATACTGTGAATAGCAGATGTCTTACCGGCCATGTGAAGCCGAATGGGAAGTGGATTGGGTTGGTGAAGCTGTCCGCGTTGGTCTCCGGCACCTGGAAGGAGTTGGAGCCGAGAACGGGAGTCACAGCGCCGCCGTAGGTGCAGGGAGGCTCGGGGGACACGTTAACCTGGTAATGCTTCAAACAAACACGAAAGAAAGTCTTGCACTCGCACTGCTGGTGCTGGCCCTGCGGGTGAGCAGAGCCACCGGGGCAGCAGTTGGAGTTGCCCGGTATCCCCTTCTTGTTGAGGAACTCCTGCAGCTTCAGCTCAAAAACTCCGGAGCACAAAACCTAAAAACACACAAGCATGCCAGTGTGTTTGAGACAGGTAACTTCAGGATATGTTTGGGGAAAAACGCATAAAGTATTTTAAAACTTTTTACAGTCAAAAGTACACACAGGGTGCATTTTAATACCATGTAAACATGGTCATGAACCTACCTGGCAGGTGAGTAGGGAGAGGGTGACAACCAGGAGCAGACACAGGCGTCCCATTGTGTTGACAGCCCTTCAACAAGCAGTGAAAGCTCCACAAGTCCGTGTAGCCCGGCTCAAACAATCATGGAGAAAGTTTTAAAAAAAAGTTTTCCAGTCAAGGTGAACTCTTGACGCGCAGGAGGGAAGATGAAGAGAAACTTTTCCTTTGGTGCGTCTGTCTTCTGCCCCTCTATTTTTCCATATGAGGCACGAGTTTTTGACAGAGAGAAAACAAAGTTTCACAGTGTAAAGTAATCCTCAGCAGAAGGATCCCCTTGGAGAAGCGTGAATGAAATCCTCGGTGGAAATATAAGAGAGTTAATTCCAGTCAATCGTTGTAGGAGAAAGCTCTGGATGACCTTGTTTATTTTCCCACTTGATTGATAATGATATGCTGATGTTAAGTCTCCGTCTTTCTGCGCCTCTCTCGCAATAACAGTGCGTAAAGTCTGATGGGTGTCCTGCCCTGCGCAGGGTTTTATACCGGGCAGCAGGCGAAGGGTAATAAGATGCAAATGAGCCCCTCTGCTCCTCTTCTTCCCCTCCCTCCACCACCACCACAAGTCCGCCCCGGGGCCATCACAAAGAAAGAGGAGGGGGGAGGAGGGGGGATGCACACAACTTTTCTAAACCCGCCCCCCCATACCCCCCCTCCACCCCCTCTCTTTCTCTCAAAGGGACAGACCAAATGGCTAGTGAGCTGTTAAATGTGCAACAACCCCTTGCTTCCCCTGATGCCTCCCTCCTCCACAACACAACACACAGGAACCCATTTACATTCCGACAAATTCTTTAACCTCTGCACGAAATCCTCTACATCTCAGCATCAAGTGATTTATACACGCAGCAAGAGCCACTCTCATATTTGGGGTTATGGTAAAGCCTCGGCTGGCCTGTGTTCCCTGCATGGCCAGCCGGCAGCCAGCCGCCCCAACAGCGTTACAACGACCATCTGCTCCGCCACATTCCTATGGTGTTACCCCTGCCGTGGGCTTCACATGTTCACACCCCCAAAACAAGTCGATTTGTTCCTATTACCTTATCTTTATTTCTTGGTTGCAGGTCCTGCACCTTATTATGTCTACATTATGTCATCTTACGTCATGCGTAATTGATAAATGCTGATTAACTGACTTAATGATAATCAAAAATGTCAGACAAAACATCTGATCTGAGCGCATCCCATCCCCTAATCCAAGTTTATTTCCCAAATTTCCACTGACTGTCTGTATTTATTCTTCTAAATGATATATTTTAAGCCACTTTTAACGGATAAAAAGTTGTTTCATATATGTACATCTAATATATGGGCTGTTTTTGCAGGTATTCTCGAAAAATAATTTTCAAACCAAGTGCGCAAAGACGCACTAAAATACGCACACACTGGCTGCAGGCCAACACACCAAAACCTTTTTTTTTTGCCGCATGCCTCTGTATTTCCCGTACTTGCGCTTTGGTAGAGGCAGTAAAAAGGACTTGGTGGTGTGTCA
>CAFUXE010001347.1:218289-249460 GCA_903364295.1 Serranus cabrilla
CGCTAAGATACCAGAGGATGACTCGGGTTGGAAAATGTCTCTCCTTCTCACCAGATATTAACGTCTATAGATTATCAGGTCTAGACAAGAACGATAAAAAGACTCTTGGCAACCATGAGATTGCCATTTCTCTTTTAGCTGTTCCAGCTTCGTCTATTTAACTGCCCATTTAAAAAACATTTTGGCTCTTCACTGATCTACATTATCTGGCTCACTAGCTCAGCTCGTCCGACACACACACTTACCCACAGATTTATCTGTGACTACCTGCCCCTGTCTGTTTTTAGGCTGTGTATCTTGCTCTGTTCTCCCTCCTCCTTTCCTCTGAAGATAAATATGTCGCTCACGCTGCAGACAATGTGTGTGTGCCTGAGAGAGAGTGTGTGTGGGGACGATTTGAGATGCTGAGTCACTCACTACGCTCAGATAACACAGCAGACAGACATACAAATCAAGAAACCCAAACTATTTCTTTCTGTCAGATGTACGGCAGGTTTAACTAAGTGGCGCTGTACTCTGTTATTCTAGACTAAAGTTGAACAGGTTCACTGTATACTTCCACAGGACATAAAGGACAAACATGAGTACAGAATATAAACATTTGTGGAGGACAGTAGCCAAATGGTTGCAGAGGTGACCCCATGACCAGAGGGTCAGCAGTTCAAATTCCTGAACGCCTGGTAGGGAAAGTGGCAGACACACAACAACTGCCATCCAAACCCTGCAGAGCGAGGAGTCCAACGCTCAGCCACTGCAGAGGATCAGTGCAGCAGGTTTATACTGTAAGTTTCCAAACATGATAATCAGATAACCACTATGAAAAACAATATAAAACATCATACATGTTTTAGATTTCTATATTGAGATGAAAACAAAGTCTACACAATAACATTTAATCACTACAACCCTCATAACCCCCCAATATCCTCAGAGTTAAACAATAACGGTTGAAAATCTAATGAAAATGTATAATCATGTTTGTCTCAGATTGTGTCACTACTTGGTACTTTATTACAATTTTTTAGCAATTTATCCCTATATGACTTGTGTCTATTTACCTGACAAACAGAAACCATGCATCTTCCATGTGCTGATGCTGACACATGACTTTTCTGATGAGTGTAAAAGTTTTTTGCTGCAGCTCATGGAGGAAGATAAAGGCTCCGCTGCTCCCTTGTGGTTCCCTTCTGCCTGCTGCTGGGCCGTCTGCCACAGTCACTGCAGGAGGAAGATGCCAGTCTGCTGGAAATGTTAATGCATTAGTGGGTTTAGCTGCTTTATATGCCAAAAGTCTAAATCAGAGATGTTCTCTCAGAGCAGAGATACCTCCCTCTATGAGTGTGTTTTAATGTCGTATCTGAAAGCAGACTTTTACACACACTGAACTGGAAAGATTTCTCTATTAAATTCATTCGTTTTTTTATTCCTTTGTCTGGAAGCACAACTGGTGTGGTCTCTGGCTTTTCTTCTTGCAGATCTTTTATTGCACTGTTCTTTTAACATCTTCTGCACCATCATCCCATTTTTAATTCTCCGAAGTCTTGCGACCCTGCAGTTAGAGAAACTACACAATAAAATACATTAAAATACATTAACAGAGACCTCTCATGCATGAAATTGGTTGGCTGAGCCTTCATGTATGTTTGACCTGCAGCTGTTTGTCTCGAGCTGTTTCTCTGTCAGCAACAGAAAGCTCCTCATGTTCATCAGTCCGAATGGGATAAAACTGCCAACCATCACATGTGCTGCCTGTATAATTTGTGTTTTCTCTTTAAATGAAGGTGTCTTAACTTTCTGGATCCCAATAATAACAGGTTGCCCCCTCATGTGGACCCTGCGTAAGTAGTCTAGCCAGTTGTACTGTAATTGTCACTGTAACTGGGTGTGCCGTCACTTGTGACATCCGTGTGATAATAGCTGATGTCCTCATAATTGGTGTTATCCATTGTGCTGTCCCTGTAATCTGCACTGTCCCACATCAGGACTCTACCAGGTGACTGCCTCCAACAGAGACGACGTTTGATCTGTCACGACTCGCCAATGTGGCCTTCAAATGTAAATGAAATTCGATGCAGTGATGTGAGTATTCATCACACCTGCCTGGAGTCTTCATGTATTTACCATTTAAAAACTATTTAAATTAGCCTTCATTTAAATTCTGGCCTTTGATTAGCATGCATCATCCCAAACTCAAACAGCCACAGTTCTCTGTAATGGACTGCAAAGATACTGAAATAAGACAAAAATATGTCTATAAAATAAGCATCAAAAGCAAGTCCATTTATATTTTTTCTTGGAGTGAAGCTTGACAGCAGCTTACACATAGAGTAAGCCAGAAAACTGCACACCACACAGACTGATTTATCATGATGTTTTGGCAAACAATTGGATTTTTCAAGGATATTTTCTTTAAATATACAAAACATACACTTAAAAAGCCATCCACCACCTGATAGCAATTATGTTAATTATGAAGTTTATACCATAACCATCACTTCTGGTGTGTGTTTACCACTACTATGTTTCAGTAGCATAGATAAAAATATTTTTGAACCCAAAGGACATACATAGTGAGGAAAGAAAGAATAAAATACTATAATCCCAAAACATTATGGACAATGGCAACCCAGCACAGTTAGCCACATGATTTCTGGTCCCTTTGCTGCCTTCAAAGGAGAAGCCCATTAAAATTATTTTTATGTCCAGGACTGTATTGTGTGTCATCCAGATTTTGGTTTATTGAACCATCTGAACTTTTTACTGATTCACAGCAGTGGCAGTAAGAGAGTAAGTAGAGTGGAGGAAATAAAGAGCAAATACGCCACCTAGTGCAGGCAGACAGGAAGTACAGCACACTGCTGAGCCGAAGTGCTAATAACCGTCGGTCTGTCAATTCAGTTAGACTGATGCCTCCATTCTCATGAAAGTCTCGGCATAATGTTGATATTATTTTGAAATTGGACGTTTTTTCCGACAGAGATATGAGGATCTGTACATTAAATCATATTTAGTTAGAGCTGCTAGTTAAAATATTCTTACATAAATATTGCACGAAAAATACAACAGAGTGAAAAATGTGCCAACCAAAGAAAAGGGGAAAAAGGAAAGCTTTTGTTTTTATTCCAATATCCTAACAAGATGTGATATGAAAAAAATGTCAATAGAAAACTTTTATTTTGAAAGAGCTTCGCACTTCTTTCTGCCAGCTTGAACCAGGCGAGGAAAACGAACGTCGATCGTTGTCTGCCGACGAAAGGAGTTCGCGTTGAAGTAAATGAACAGAAAACAAAATGAACACTATGGAGAAGAAGCTGGCGGACTTGATACGTGAACACCCGAATCTGTACGACCAGTCGCGGCGGGACTACAAAGACAACCTGAAGGGGCACTTGTCGTGGAGAGACATCGCAGAAAACATGGGAAAGTCTGAAGAGGAGGTGAAGCTCAAATGGAAAAATCTACGCGACAAGTTCTGTAAGGCGAAGAAGCGAATGGCCAAGAGAAGCTTCCCTCTGCTAGCAGACGAGGAGAACCCGGTGGAGCGGCCCGTCCCGGTGCTGTACCACCAGCTGGCCTGGCTCAGCGCCTATGTCAAACCCAGGGGGGAGACTGGCGCGGGAGAGGCTGATGAGGTGTGTTCACCTGTCATTCGCTGATTAATAATGCATTTTTTAAACTAACGCTAGCTAGGTAAGGTAGCTAACTCAACTCTTTTTGGTATAAACTTGGGCCCATGGAAACATAGCTGCAGCTAACAGTAGGCTAACTAACCACAGTTACACTCACATTACTCAATATATAATGTGGTTGTAAACATGCCTATTTATCCGTAACGCTAACTACATTTATTCATGCATCTTTGTACATGCTAATAACATGATAACATCCAAGAAGACATCACCACTGACAACCGCCTCTCAGAATATCCGGGTTTGTTTTTCAAAATAAAAGCACACGGAGGAAAAACGATAATCTAACAATTGTGCAACACATGCAGTGGTGGAAAAAGTATCCAAGTAAAAGTACAAACACGTCACTACGAAATTACTTCACAACAAGCCCTGCATTCAAAACGTACTTAAGTAAAAGTACAAAAACAATATAATCAAAATGTGCTTAAAGTATCAAAAAGAAAAGTACCCATTATGCACCATGGACACACTCAGATTGTTATTATGTTCTCAATATGCAATCAGATTATTTGTATTGACCTGAACAGTAACTATAGCTCTCATCTAACGGTAGTGGAGAAAACAGTGCAATATTTGGCTCCAAATGTGGTGGAGTACAAGTATAAAGTTACATAAAATGGAAATACTCAGGTGAAGTACACATACCTCAAATTATACTTAAGTACAGTACTTGAATAAATGTAGTTAATATACATACATTTTTAGTTTTACGTGAATAAAACATAGTCCTACGGGCATGCTAACATTACTTTACTATTTCTGAGTAAAACGTTGTTTACTGCTATATTAATGTTCTGAATGTCATGCACAGCACCATTAAAGGACCTGCACAGCCTTGTTACACCCACACAGTTGATTTCACTAATTTGAATAAATAGACTTGTGGGTGTATACAGAAATCCCCGTCTGGGGTTTGCTCAGCCTTTAAATGTCATTGTTGAAGATGTGGTGGACAGATTAGACTATGCTTAAATAACCTTTAATCAAACACATTTCTTCACCGCAATTTCCAGTACGCTTTATCTGTGATGTGCTTATATTGGCCCATAACCACCTGCCAATACGTCATTCAGGCTCTACCAAATGGTATAAAATCAAATAAATTTAAAAAACTTGGCTAATTTCTTGTTGATATATTGAAAACTTTATATAAATCTGAAAACAAACCTGTCAGCCTGTTTTGTTCACAGTAGGAGGTGAAGGTTTTGTAAGGGACTGCTTATTTTGCTGTGATCCACAAATAAATTGAAGTTTGTTTTAATTGTTTTTGTCAGTGTTAACCAGTAATGCTAGATGATGTTTTCATGCCACACAGGTAGCTGGAAGTGGTGATGATGTGGAGAAAGAGCGAGATAAAGACGAGAAGGAGCAGCATTGTCCGCTGCCCATCGTTAGTACGAGCTTTTCTCTTGTGGAGTCCTGTCAGAACAGCCATCAGGAGATGGGAGTTCCTTATAAACGTAAAAGGCAAACCAACACAGAACCGGAGATAAGCTCTGCAGACGCCCTGGCTAACCTCAGAGACGAAGATGAACTGTTTCTGCTCAGCCTTCTGCCTTCACTGAAAAGGCTCACCATTAAAAAAAGAATGGAGGTACGGATGAAATTCCAGCAAGTGCTTTATGCTGCAGAGTTTGAGGACTGAAGGGCTCATTGCAAGGCAAAAAAAAAGTGTCATCGTCAGTTAAAATGTATAATTCTTAAAGCATTCAACTTGTAAATATATTTTTTTAACCATTATAACTTTTGATATTTATTTTCGATCACCACTGCTATTACAAATATCAGTACGTAGATTTCTATAATTCAGTGTTGTCAAAGACGTCCATGCATTAAGTGCTTTAACTCTCGGTTTGAAAACAGAGAAGAGTCTTTCATTTTGAATGTAAAGTGTAGATAGAGCCACTCTTTTGTAACTATTTATAAAATAAGAGCAAACATACATGCATTAAAGTCTATATAACTGTAAATATAAATATTTTTCTTTAACCTTGTAGCAAATATGTGAAGTGAGTTAGTTCTGTAATTCTGCTCGTCAGCACTTCTTTTCCAATGACTTGTAGATTAGACAAAACTCTGTGACTGTACATAAACATACCTTCTTTATCTTTGTGAAAGGAGTCATTTCTACTGTATATATTTTTTTATGAATAAATATTTTCTTTATCCAGAAAAAATATTTTTCTTTCCTGTTATCTTTTACTAGTCCAGTCAGACTTGTCTCCACATCGCTGTTTCAGCATTGGAGAAAGGTCTGGCTGCACTTATTATCATCCTGGGATAACACTCCAGCTTGTTTGTGTTTCTTTAAACCAATCACAGTTGTCTTGGGTGGTGCTCAGCCCCGGATACTTAGCAAAATAAAAAGGGAAGGAGAACTCCATCTGAAATACCTGGTCAATGACAGACTTACCCAACAGTCTACATCCTGTGAGTCAGGCCAGCTGGTCTACAGATATAAAAAATCTACAAATAGCTGCTGCTGTGATGTGTTGCTGTTTAACAAAGGAGGCTCGTGTCTGTGTACACGGATGGTGGCCCTATGTCCAAAATTATTATCACAAATTGCAATCTGCTTGTATTTTAATTTAGAGCCACATATCTTTATTTTTTAATCTATTCTGCAAACTCAACAATTACACATGTATATAATTGTACATACAGTATTTTATGGTAAAATTGCTGATTGGCCCACTGAACATTTATTTTTTATCATCCACCCAAGTGTACAATGATGTCTTTTGTCTTTCATTTCACAGCTCATCCTGCGTGCTTGTCTGTAGGAAACCATTAGTAGAATTAGCCCTGTCTTATATTTCACTAAGAGTACCTTCTACTTGCTGTGATTTCATTTTCTGAGCTGCAAAGTCATTCACTTAGACACACACACACAACCATGCACCTCCTTCTCTGTGAATGGACTGGTTTGTAACAACAGGCTTGATATTGCTCTGTGGCAGAAGGCACCATTCTCCAACATTTCTATGTTTTCATTCATATGTTCATGTATTCCATTCATATGAACAGTGCATTATGCTAATACATGGGTGGGGTTTATGTATGAGTACAAGTCAGTGCCTCAATGCTGTACTCTCCCATTCTCTCTCTCTCTCTCTCTCTCTCTCTCTCTCTCTCTCTCTCCTCTGTACCTTCCTGTATACATCCCCCTACGAGCATCCTCTCTCCTCTCGCCTCCTTCTCCCTTCTTTGCGGTTGCTCCCAAACCCCTCCCCCTCTCCCTGGCTTCCTGCTCTCTTGTCATTGGGTACTGCGTGGGGTGATGGTTGTGGTTTCTGTCGGTGATGTCTCCAGAGCGTGTACCGGCTTACTGCTTCAGAACTGTAGAGGCGTCTTTTGAATGAGCAGCCTCACAGCAGCTCTACATTAGATAGATAGATAGATAGATAGATAGATAGATAGATAGATATAGATAGAGTAATGGTACCATGTGAAATGTCCATCATGGGACATTCAGGAGTCACTAACTGCTGCCTGTAGCTGCCACAACTGACTGACACCCTGAATCTTGGACTGTACGTTCTGCCAGGAAATCGATGAATCAAGGCGCTTCCTGAACTCTTTCCACAGAGTCATTGCACAGAAGTATTCTTCTTGGAACTGTACTACAGAGTGCTGACAGGCTGCAGGAAACAGGATCAACTCTGCTTTTTACTGCCTGAGGTGAGTAACAGCATGACAACACACTGTATGTTAGTAAGGGATGATGATGGTAGAATTGCCGTACAGGTTGTTCCACCGTGCTACATCTGCTCCTATCTCTTCTGCTATTATTAGACAGCATGATCACTGTTTCTTGTTTTCTGTTGATACAATGGATATTAATAAATCACAGTATCAGAATGTGTGAGCATAGCATCAGTGCAGCACTGCTGCAGAATGAAAGGCTTGCTACTACGATGAAACAGCATCTCCTCCTCCTATTGGTGGGGAAGGTTCCGCTGAGGACGACGGATTGGTCGCTCCTGCTGTCTCACATGAGGATGGGTGTGTTCGACAGTGATTTACATGGTCATATGGCACAAACATCCCACCCTGGAAGTAGTGTGTTTGTTTAGGTGTGGTTCTGAGATGATGGGAGAGCAGAGAGATGAGCATAATAAAGTGCATGCAGGGAGATGGAAAAGAGTCCGTGTCATGTGCTTTTGATGTGAAAGATATTGGCATTGTTATGCATTTTTGTCTTGTATCAGGTTAACAATATCATATCAATTATATTAAATGTAAATGTTTATATCTAAGACCAAATGATGATGGTGGAAGGTAATAGAGTTAATTTACCAGTACTGTTCTGATTTTAGACATTCTGTTAATAGAGATATATATATTTTTTAAAAGGCATCAGGTTCTTCTTAATGTGCAGCAGATATGTCCAGTTTCCTGTTTTTTCCCTTCTCTTTAATCTGGCTCACCGGTCCTCACTTTGTATTGTAGACGTGAAACTCTAACATTTCTGTTGGCTGAAATCATTATTTCGGCCAAGGTTGATAAAGGATAGTAAGAAGTGGTGGTGCTGTTTACTCACAGTCGTCAAATATGGAATGCGTGAAATTCCACAATGCACAGCAATACACATGCAATGCATAGGCCACAATGTGGCATTCAACACACTAAGGCTTGTTTTTAGCTTAGCCAATAGCTGGAGAAGCAGTTGTTGATGACCGGCCAGTAGTTTACACATTTTTGTTAGGTATTCATGGAAGGTATTTTATATTGACAGATTTATATTTATACAAAGATTGATGATCCGTTCACACAAATATATCTTATACAGTAGTTGTTTCGTGTCATTACTGGTGAATTTATGCAAGTTACACAGTAGTTGCCTGCAAGCAAGCAGGCAGAAATTAAGCCTCACAAAAGCACAGGCAAGCAAATATATAGCAGGGCAGAAAATAGGGAAGCAAACAGGTAGCAGAGTAAAAAAAATAAAAAGCAATATCTGGGGATGTAAATATAGAAACATATCTTGGAAGGCAAAACAGTCAAGTAAACAGAAACAACAACAAAAAAGAATTCAAAGGAATTATGAATTCTGTCTATTGCAGCTATTCAGAGATTGAACTCAGGCAGAATAGAGTCAGCTTAGAGGTGAACGGATCTACAAGAAACCGGTCATATGATCCCTGGTCAGCCCTCAGCTATTAGAGAGAGAGAGAGCGAGAGACAGAGAGAGAGTATGGCACACAGAGGACGAGAAACGCAACAAGAGAAAGCAGGAGAGGAAAAACATCAGTGTTTCTAGTGATGCAGTTTACTGTAGCCTCCATGCTACGACAGTTTCTCTTGATGTGTGTGGTAAGTAGCTATCATTCGTCAGTTGGTGAGATCGGAGGCGTTCACATCCTCTCTTACATCATGGTGAGATGGAGGCCCACTGGATTCACTTGTCATGAGCTGCTGTTTGAAGAAAAGGTCTTTCTATTCCATATCCTACACTTTAATTGTTTTTTGTAGGGATTGTACTGTTTTCACCTTTAATCAAGATCCATTAGTGTTTATGGGAATATCAGAGGGAAGAAAGTCTCGTCCTGCGGTGAATGTGTGAGTCATGTATGTTTGAATCAGTGAGAGATGGGAGGTAAAGATTAAATGTTTGTGACAGGGAGTATACAGCAATCAACCTTTGAGTCTATAATATATACGTACATTTGGACTAAATGGCCATTTGGTCTATCCTATTCTTTAATTCTACGCCTCGCACCAGGCTGAACATGGAAATGAATAGCTGTTTTTCAAAACAGTGATTCTTGTCCAGTTCAAATTTTTATGCATCTGGGTGTCCTGGTGGGCAAGCGGTTGTGTCCCTGGCTGGTTCCCAACCAGGAGGATGACTAGCAATGTGCAGAATGTGAAAAGACATGATTCATGAATATAAAAAGGAGATATCTGATCAAAACAACCCATCTGATCTGTTTGATTCCCTGGGAATATATATATATATATATATATATATATATATAGATAGATAGATAGATATATAACAGAGACATCTTTATCCATGTCCCCTGTATGCTGATGCTGAAATGTGTTTTTACTCAGGCATTTTTGGGTCTGTCTCCACTGTTTTGTTCCAGGCTGTTTTGTGCAGCTCAGCAGAAGCCCAGCACATCCTGAGACTGTGAACAAACTGGAACACGTCATATGAGGGGATCATCTGTTTCCAGGAAATCATAAAGTCCTAGAAAGCTTGACAGCGTGGCAAGAACTCAACAGGAACCAGACCAGAGGAAGGCACTCCAGGACTGAGGACAGTCCTGCTCACCATGTACTCCCCTCAGAGTCTCCACCGCTGGGGCATCACTCACAGCGAGAGTATGGAGCGGTTAGCCTACAGCCAAGGTAAGTTGGCAAATGTAATTTCACTGAATAACCCAATATATTATATCAAAGTAACTCCTATGCAACCTGGTCTCATACAATGTCCTATAATGACATCTGCAGTTCACTCCCATCTACTGTAATACATTAAGCAGAAAAATCCAATTCACATTGTTTCCACTCTGACCCTAACTCTTTTAGATAGCCAGTAATTAATGTCTTAGGTCTAATGTCAGTGAAACTTAATAAAGAGTGCCTATGATTAGAAGAAGCATCATCCTCGTCCTGCAGATGATCAGTTTTAGCTGACTCTTACATTAAAACATCAATCAAGACAATGAGGTGGCACTTTAGCATAATCTATGACAACACTGATGGCTGTGAATTATTCACATGTTGCTTAAGACTGGTTAAGAACAACACTGCTGGTATGCTTTTAAATAGAGTCAAATCATGTAATATATTAATCTGTTGAAACAAGTGACGCTTCTGGGTGTCAGCCTTTGGGCGGGTCATTATTGCCACACAGCAAGCAAGTGCAGCAACACAAGCCATTGCATGCCAGCTAATATTACTCACTCTTCTAGCAGCAAGAAGACCGCCCTGCTGTCTGTCCTGCAGCCTTTTATTTCCTGCAGCTCTTTAAAGGCCAGTCTGAGATTTACTTTGTCTGGCAGCCTCTTGCTCCATCACTCTCTCCTTCTCTCTTCTTCCTTTTCCTCCATTAATGTCGTTTTTGTTCTATTCACCATAATTTCCATAGAGGCTGCTCAAACTGGTCTTTTACTGGCTCGCCCAGCTCCAGTTCTGACACTAGCCACGCTGCCTTCAGGCACATACTGTAAACACAAACACTCTTGAAAGCTGTGCTTACAAACTGCACTGGACAAATACTTATTCTGCCTTTAAAAATGTCACAAGTTTTGGCTGTGACAAATGAAAATAATAATATTCAAGGAAATAATAAACAGATGAATTGATGATTAAAATAATAATTAGTTACAGTCATAAATTCCATGTAGGATGATGGTTTCACTTGAAACCTTATGCAGGTTTTCCATAGCTGTCAGAGTCTGCCTCTTCATGTAGTTCTCCTCCTCATACTGTTGCCTGTGTGGGTGTTTATTGTTTCCACTGTTATGCTTCTAAATTTTATTGAATCCTGCTTTGCATTGTCATTTATGATTTCCTAGGTAGGTTTTAATATTCTACATTTAAAGTAAGGCTACAGGCAGGACTTTGGAAATACTGAGGTCATCAGTCTAAATTCCCCCAGCAGTTTTCCACCCACATAACAAATTATGAGCAAACTATACACCAAACCCTGTAAATTACTCCTGAGAATTTAAATAAATCACAATACTTTAGTCATTAATTTCACCTTTTAGTTATATTATCTGTAACTGGTATTTATCATTAAGGCATTAAAAATATATAGTTTGCTTAAGATGAATAGTCTTTTAAAAATGAACATGTGTAATGAATTTCAACCACAGAATGTAAACTTTTATTTATGTCACTAAATACCCCCAAATAAGGGGCTATCTCCTACCTTGGTGCCCAATATTCAGAAACATTGCTGCAGCTGAAGTGCCCTCTTGGAAAACATGACAGTGCCTTCTAAGGTGCCCTTCAGATGGAGAACATATTAAGTACCCTCCAATGTGCTCTCTCACTACAAAAAGTCTGAGGAGGTTCCCTCAATGGTGGGATCTAATCCAATCCACATAGGCTACCCACATGTTAGAAAAATGTTGTCCCGCCACATGCAGCTGCTGTCCTCTTGAATCGTTTATTTTAATGTATTTGTATTCATTTTTTTCACCCCTGCTCCTCAGGCAGCCTGAGTCCACCACTGCTGAGAGTAAATGCATTTAATTATGACAAGATAAGACAAGACTTGATTTATCCTTCAGTGGGGAAATTCAGTGGTCACAGCAGCTTGAGATACAAAACTGACAAAGATATAGAAATAAAAAATATACATACGTACATTATACGCATTAAATACTTACACATTGTAATATGGAAAATAAATAAAGAAAATATATTTAAAAAAACAGCGGAGTGACATGAGGGCAGTCCTACATTATGCCATGCAGTTTTCACGGCAGTTTGATTTACATGCGACATTGGCAGGAACATTACCCGATCAAGAGTTGGACTTTCTCTAACTTGCCTCTCTTAAAATAGCAGTCTGTCCCTCTTGTCTCCAAGCCTCTGTGTCTCTGGTCGCATCCTCCACCTGGAGGCTGGCCTGCGATTCTCTCTTGCGGCAGCAGGGGGCGGCACGTCCACAACTCAGCAGCCGCTGAAATCATTACGTAGTGCTGTCTTTTGTGTGTCTTGTGAGCCTGTTGACACCGCCCCTACGGAGGGTGCAGCGGGACCGTCACAAGCCAGCTATCGGTTAGGTCTGCTGGCTGTAAACAAATCTCCACAGCAGCGCGATGTACGGAAAAGCGTTGTGTCTCACGGAGCAGCTGTCCGCGCTGTCGCCGCCGTTGCTAACGTTCACCATGTAACGCCAGACCAACGCCTACGGTTAGTCCGGTAACGTCACGACGGTTGATTGTTGACAGAGACCTGTCACTGCTCTGCCCGGTGGTAATCACAGGTATTTTTATGCTGCGGTTGGCACAATGGTCGCTCGGTGAATTGTACATCTAAAGCTAGCACGCTAACGGTTAGCAAACCGTTTGAATCGGGCAGTTTTGGCACCGAGCAGCACTCGCCACAATAATTTCAGAGGTACTTGAACATGGCATCGCCCGCAGAGCACGACCTGGCTCTGTCTGAAGCGGACAGCAGCAAAGAAAAGGCTCAGGTGTTTGGGATTTTGCGGCTGCAGGAGGAGAAAGCTGGTGTTGTGGATAAAGCTAACAGTAGCAGCACGGTGAGAGGAGGAGGAGGTGGAGGAGGAGACGGACGATGGCAGGCTCCTATCTTCGCTTTGGCCAGGAAAGCATCCGAAACCATTTCAGGGAGCATTCATGTCCTGCCCAAAGTGTCGGAGCAAAGGACGTCCCTGCCCGGGGACTGGACCGTCCAAGGTAGTGTATTGTCAGCATCAGTGGGCGTGAGGTTCATGAAGAGATTGCCTTGTTAATAATAACACGAGTAAGTTTTTATTCGAAGGAAACACGAGAAAGTGTGAGCTTATCAGTGTTTTTGCACAGAGCAGACCCCCTAACTTCTTCAGGAACAATCAATCATTCAGACAGGTCCTAATTGGAGCACAGATTTAGCTGGCCTGTGCAGATGGTACACCTCACCTCCTCCTCTCTTCCATATCTAACATTACCTCATCACCCTCTGTGTGTGGCACATTGATTTTTCATAGATCAGTGCTGCTCTCATGCTTTGATGCTACATCCTCCTTGTCTCTTAATATTAGCTGTTCTACTCTACTGTAGCTGTGTTTTCATCCCGCAACTTAACTGCGTGAAGCATCACATGCTGCAATGATGCAAATGGAAAAATGTTCTGCCATTCTTTTCCTTGGGGGGTTATCACTGTGCTTTGTGCACTGCATGTTGTTTTGTTTGCTGCCTTGACAGTACTTCACAGTCAGTACATTTGTAGTATATGCTAGTGGATTTGCAATTAACTTAGTCTGTTGACTACTTTATTGTTAATCTTGATATATTAAATGTAAATATTTGCAAAAATTTCCATCACAATTTTCCAGATGCCAAAGGAGACGTCCAAAACCCAATTTTTACTTTTATATATTAGAGAAAAGCAACAAATTATCACATTTAAGAAGCTTTTTTTACTTGACAAGTTAATCATACAGTTATTGTAATAGTTGCTTGTTAATTTTCTCTCAAGTGACATCTTCTGTTGTTTGAGCAGAGCTGAGCTCTATTCTTTCTCTGTCACTGTGCCCCCACACACTCGCTATATTTAGTCTCTAATCAAATCATCATTTAACAAAACATCCTGACACTTTAGTGTTGTAGCTTTTCAATATCCTCCTTGTTTGATGTACTCTAGTAGGAGTCACACGGGGACTCAGGCAGTCAAAGGGTTATTGTTTTTTCCTTAGTATCCTCAAGGCTCACCGCCCAAGGGCACCCAAAAGTTATGTTCCTGCCTAGAAATCATCTGTTGATATGTCAGTGTGTCTTCCTCTGGGCCAATCTGCTGAGGCAATTAAAGCACTTACTTTGCTAGGCAACATCTCTGCACTTGTTCACCTGACATTGTTTTGTCCTCTTCTGGTGTTTGGCTACACATTAACTCAGAGGTCCATGTGCACACCTCTTCAAAGCATATCACTTTGGGTGGTTACGCTCTCAGGCTCTGGAGCTTTTCTGGAAGGGAAATGTTACAAACAGTGTTGTTTTCTGTTCAGAATCAGCAATTGCTAAAGCTGCAGTAAGATAATAATAATAATGGATTAGATTTATTTAGCGCTTTTCAAGGCACCCAAAGCGCTTTACATTGAGTCCATTATTCATTCACTCCAGTCTCACTCGGTGATGGTAAGCTACTGTTGTAGCCACAGCTGCCCTGGGGCAGACTGACGGAGACATGGCTGCCATTTCCCGCCTACGGCCTCTCCGACCACACCATCATTCAATCATTCATACCCATTCATACACCAGGGGTAACACTGGAGGCAATGCGGGTAAAGTGTCTTGCCCAAGGACACAACGACAGGATTGCAGGAAGCGGGGCTCGAACCGCCAACCCTCCGGTTATGAGCCGACCGCACTACCACTGCGCCACTGTCGCCCCGATACTGTTATGTTATTATGTTATCTCAACAGCTGTAAGACAGATATCTAAGCTATAGAAGTGTAAATAGTGTCTAAGCTATTTCATCCAACTCTAGTTTGGAAAATTGTTTGTACTTTGTTCACAAATTTATCACAGAAATTCTGATCTGTCAGGCTGGACTCCTTAACTGTTTACGCTATCTGATGCTGTGTGTGACTGCACAGACCTGACACAGAAATCCAATTAGCATTCTGCTTTTAGGGTGGATTCTGCTTTCAAAGCACTTACTTTACATTTACAGTACGTCCCTACAGTAAGCATGTTTCTCATAATGACCAGTTGTAAGACATTAACCAAGCTGACTCAGTTGTATTTCTCAGAGAGAAACCTTACAATCAGAGTACCTTTGTAGGGTTTAACTCACTTGTGCCCAGACTTCAACAGATTTTTAACATTTCTTGTTTCCTGACATGATTGGATATTCATTAAATTAAGCTCTACCAGTTCTGAGTTAGAGGACAACACTTTAACTGGTACCTGCATTCTGTATATAAAACAGTAGTTGATGTTATATTAGGTACATTTTTGTATTGCCATTGCAATTATTTTACACTGTACAAATTACCTCACTGATCCCATAATAAACTCAACTTGGTCTTCTTAAAATCATTACACATCAATAATTTGAATAATGTAATTTTCTCAACATAAATTTCAGTCAACATTTCCTCATAAAAAAAATGTAACACCATGTATAGATATCGGATAATTTGCAGACTTTTTTTTGTGACCACCCTTTGAATGCTGACAGGAGCATTTGAAGCATACAGTAAGTGTTTGTGTTTGGCTTTCGTCCTGCAGCCCTGCGAGACCCCATGGCCATGGAGCGAGCCAACCTGCTGAACATGGCCAAGCTGAGTATCAAAGGGTTGATCGAGTCAGCTCTGAGCTTTGGTCGAACTCTGGACTCGGACTACCCGCCCCTGCAGCAGTTCTTTGTCGTCATGGAGCACTGCCTCAAACATGGCCTCAGAGGTAAGAGGGACCTCCCAACCTATTAAAATTTGATGTCTAAGCTGCACAACCTCCCTCATAAAAGATGCCATTCCTAGACTTTCATACACCAGCGTGTGTGTCTCTTCCTCTCTTCTCTCTGCAGCAAAGAAGTCCTTTCTGGGCTTTAACAAGTCCCTGTGGGGTCCTCTGGAGCTGGTGGAGAAACTGTGTCCTGAAGCAGCAGAGATCTCCGCCTCTGTACGAGACCTGCCTGGACTTAAGTAAGGAGTACATTTATCTACACACACACACACACACACCTTTGCTCACACACAACTTAACCGAACATCATGCTGGAGGAACATGAGCCGCAGCACAACTACACACATTAACACACACAGTAACCTGAGAAAGTGATGTGAGTCAGAGCAGGGAAATACCTGAGTGTGGTTTACTTTCACTTCCTCTCCCTGCTGCCTCAAGTGTCCCCATTTATCTTTTTTCTTTCTCTGTTGTCTCTGTGTTACTGAGAATCACACTATACTATAATCAGGTTAGTCTGATTCAAGGTTGAAATGAGTTCATAAACGTAACCTTTTAAAAGCTAAATCAGTAATGGTGCAGCCGTGTATTGGCTGCCAGTGACTGCTGGTTGTGCAATCAGCATTTTCTTTGTTTTTCAATGTTACTTCCTACTGTGAGTTATAAGAGAACAAGTGCTGTTAGAACCTAATGTGGGTGGTAAAATATCAACTTCAGAAACCCTTCTGGTGCGTCCTACATTATCATCAAGTGGTGTCCTCTAGTGGCTATACTCCTAATTCATGCACATGCTTTCTATGTCGTGCTGTACTTTGTTATTCAGTTATCAGTCACTACATGCCAGAGCTTCCAAGCCTGAAATCAAGTGAGTAATATTCACGTCACGTCTGATCCAGCAAAATAGGGAACAGTTGTGGTGTTTCAGATAGAGAACAGAGTGCGTTTCCTTTGGCGGTGCTGAGTCAGACCAACAGACATGTAGCAGAGCAGCGTTTCTGCAACACCAAGGACAGTGCAAACTTTTTTTCTTTTTTTTTTTAAAAGAGTTCTAGTCAGCTCGATGTCCTGAAAAGTAGGAACATTTAATTAGATGAGCACATATTGTGTTCACTACACTAAACAAATAGCAGAAACTTATTGGATCAAAACAATAAAACACAACAACGTTAAAGACTAATCTAGGAATGGCCCAGCACCACCAGGCTTACATCCACAAAACGTCCCACAAATCTAATCTGATCGTGTGTGTCTGTGTGCGTGTGTGTGTTTCCAGGACTCCATTAGGCCGGGCCAGAGCCTGGTTGCGTCTGGCTCTCATGCAGAAACGGCTGGCTGACTACCTAAGACTCCTCATCACCAGGAAAGACCTGCTAAGGTACACACACATGTGCACATGTTATGTTGAAAGATATTCACTTAATTCTTTATACAACTAACAAAATTTTGGCATCAAAAACTATATTATACGATTCTAGATTTTCAATTCTCTACATATCTTGGCTCTTTAGGATTAAGCAGACATCAAAAAAATTAAATTAAGTCATATTAAAACTGATACATTTGATTCCACATCCAGTAGGTTGTAATACTTAATTAATCCTAAATTCCCTGAAAATGATTAGTCATAAAAATCACATCATGGACATTTCACAGCCACAGTAACAACACTGAGCTAGAATTTAAATAAAGACATCCCTCTTATGATAGCCCTCTTCAGTGTTTGCCTTGTTTATCTGCCTCCACAGTGATTTCTATGAGAATTCAGCGCTGATGCTTGAGGAGGAGGGAGCAGTGATCGTGGGCCTGCTGGTGGGCCTGAACGTCATTGATGCTAACCTGTGTGTCAAAGGCGAGGACCTGGACTCTCAGGTAACTGCAGCTCGGAGACAGTATTTATCATATGACTAAAACAACACATTTACACCAGACTTGAAGATGTAGTCTTAATGTGAGTAAAACATCCCGCAAAGTGGCTATTACAGTACTCTGTGACTGGATTTAATTTCATGCCTGCATCATTCTAAGCAGAGGAATAAATGTTTGTCTGATGGAAACAACGTTACTCAACTTCCTGTGCCTAGGAGTTCATTGACATGACACAGTTTATCTTTAGTGACTCTAGTTGGCAGACAGGAATTGTATGTTTCCTCCTGTTATCTTGGCATCAGGCAGATGGAGAAGAGGCGCAGCGGTGTCATGTTTCTACTCCACGGGTCGAGACTTTGTCCTGAGTGCAAACACATTGTCTCACTAATGCAAACACACTGTTCAGACTGTGTTCACACCTGACTGGAAGGGCTGAGATATTACTAACATGAAGGGATGTGGAACTGTGTTTGTTTAGATCCAGAAGATGATGCCTTTACAACCGGGCGATGACACATTGGTGCTGTTGGTAAATGCAGTAAATGGAGTGGATGTTAACTTCATATTATCAGGTTAAAAGTAATCGTTTGGGCTGCACAATTTGGTAAAACATTGGACTGATATTGCAAATATGCTATTATTCATGATATTGGAGGTGAAGCCTAATTTTGCATCATTATTCTCATTTTCATTGAAAAATATATTGAATTGAACACATATGATCTGTACTAACCAAAAGAATATGATTTGTAGGTCTGGACATCTCTGCAGCACCACTCAAAGGGGTGTTTTGACACATATTTTGACTTTAACAAATATTATGGCTGATGGCATTTGGAGGTAACACAAGTCAATATTGTTTTATCGGTTTTGTTTCCGTTTTAATTAACCTCTTAAATGTAAATGTCCCCAATTCCTGTGAATGATCTGGTGGCTTGCAGCTACTCAAGGCATGACTCATCTCATCAAATCAATGGCTGTGCAGTCATTTCTTTAAGAACATACTTACCTTTTACTGATGTTAACTTGTTAACTTTTTTTCTGATTTGAGGTTGGAGTGATTGACTTCTCCATGTACTTGAAGAATGACATTGATGACTACAGGAGTGAAGAGAGGTATGATCTTTGATTTTATTTAACACTGGGTCTCTTGGGCTCCCCAAATGTAACGCTGCGCTGTGCTTTATATCTGTTTCTATGGCAACAGGAATAGCCAAATAGCCACCATATTGGACCAGAAGAACTATGTGGAGGAACTGAACCGACAACTCAAGTAAGACATTAAGTTTTTTTTATTGCAAACAGACAACAGAGTGTTCCACAGAATACCTGCTTAGGATGGCGATATGAACTTCAAGGAAGGAAATTAAAAGAAATAGAAGTCCTCTGTTTCAAATGTTGTGTATTTTGTACCTGAACAGTGGCTGAATGAGACAGGCAATCATTCGACCTGGTTTCTGTGCCACATTTTGCTTTAAATCTGTTGCTTGTCTTATGTTTGATGTCTTGAATAAAAGGAACAAGGCTGACTGCACTTTAAAATAGACTTGGTATTCACTCAGTTTCTGTTGGGACCAGTCTGGTTGTTTCAGAAGTGCAACTCTGTCCCATCTGTCCCCAAAGACAGACCCATCAGTCACACTTCCTCCTTCTGGACTGAGCTGATGCCTTAAAAGGAATTAGATGTTTTTATGAATCTTTGTTCCAATTTTGCAGCTGTGATGAAGCTAAAAACCAGCTGAGTTAGGAAAGTTTTTATAAACAGATGTATGATATTTGTATTATCATTAGATTACATTGTCAGTTACTTCTTTGATAAACTGAATGAGTCGTCTCTAAACAGGAAAGCTAACTATGGCACTACAGTGTTGGTTCTGTGGCTTTTTAGTAGTCAAATTCCGGTCTGTCAGTCTGTGAGGAGACACTTCACTAAACCTGTGAAATCCCTGAAACCACATAAACTCAATAACTACCGCACAAGTCAGAGAGAGAAAACATGGGCCAATACATTTATTGAGATTAACAGAAGCCATTATAATTTCTGTTTGTGTGTGATTGTATGTTTAGTTCTACGGTTCATGGTCTTCAGAGCAGAGTGGACTCTCTGGAGAAGTCCAACTCTAAACTCATAGAGGAGGTGAGACCCACACACAGAATGCCTTTGTATTAGATTTAAAATAAATGTGTGTAAATAGGCACTAAAGGAATACAAGTACTTTTGAATCCACTTGCTTTTCTGTTACATGTCCAACATAATATTCTGCCAGTATGTTTCAATGAATTCAGTGTTTGTCACACAGTGTAAGCATTATTGTTAAATTTTGATTATTCTGTCTTTATATATGTCCACATTTGTGTTTGCAGTTAGCCATAGCCAAGAACAACATCATCAAACTGCAGGAAGAAAACCAGCAGCTGAGGAGTGAGAACAGCCTCATTCTGCTGAAGACACAGCAACATTTAGAGGTATGCAATCAGTTTTGCTGCAACCAAAAATTGTAAATCTAGCCCTTAATAGTCCAACAATTACTACCAGCTGTGGTTCCAATCTGATGCTGACATGTTCCCTCTGTTATGTTATTAATGCAGGTGACTCAAGGCGACGCTTCAGTGGAGAGGGACACATACAAACAGTCGCGTCAGGGTCTGGATGAGATGTACAACGAGGCTCAGAGGCAACTGAAGGAGGAGTGTCAGCTCAGACAGGTCAGACTGTGACTGCTTGTGCGTAAAATGTAATAATATGTATCATATAAATACGCTGACAGCATTATAATATATACATGCATGTGGTTTATTTTTAGGATGTTGAGAATGAGCTGTTGGTGCAGGTGTCGATGAAACAGGAAATGGAGCTGGCCATGAAACTTCTGGAGAAAGATATTCATGAAAAACAGGTCAGTGTGCATTTTTTCTTTCCCCCTCTGTCCATCACTTCACTATGTCTTCATCCTGTTTCCTCTTCCGCTTACTGATTGATTTACAAAAGGAAAGACTTTTAAAATAAAAAACATTTAGTTGTATTTGGTGTGATTCAGAAAATAAATAAGCAAATCACAAAACATGAAGATTCAACAATGTATAAGAAGACAGAGGTCACTATATGATGACATATAATGTGACATAGTTTCATCACAGTGAGGCAGCACATGATAACAAGCTCTTTGGGGGCACAAACTAAAAATATAATAAATAAGATATAGTGTTACAGCTCTTGTGCTTGTTTCTGTCTGGCAGCCCTGCCAGCGTCAGGCCTCGCACCACCAACATGTGAGCTCCAGCTGAAACACCACCAGCTGACATTTGTAGCCGAGCTGTGACATACAGTAGCTGCCAGGGCAACAGCATCATCGCATCACAGCAGCCTCCTGACATCTGTGTGTGAGGAGGCTGCTGAGATCATTAAAAACAACCTCAGGTGACCAGCTGTCAGAGTAATGTCAGTGTCATTGCTGCACAGGCCCGTCTGGCTTGTGACAAGACGATGTCGGTATCATGCAATGTGACAAACCTTTTGTCCTAAATATATTTCAGCATGAATATGACTAAGCAACAATACCAGCCAGTAATTATCATTATGTATGTGCTAAATGTAGCTTGTAGTGAGTTTAGTTTTGTACAGACCCCGAGGAATACATTATATAAGAGGATAATTAGATAAACAAATAAAAATTAAAATTAATGTCTGAAATCAAACTATAAGGAACTTTAATTTTGTGATGATTTTGGCAGCCTACTGTGGATAAAAGCAGCAGTGTTTCCATTAGCAGATCTAAATCCGTCTGGAAAGCTTGTGAAAGAAAGATGTAACATAAATTTTTTTAACACAGGCTGCATAGCAATGACGTAATGCACCAGATTTATAACTGCAATATGATGATGGCGAAACAAAGTAAAACTTATCTTAGCCACCAAAAATAAATTTATATATTGATGTTAAACAGTCAGGACGAAGCACGGTGAGGCTGCGTTTCAGTTTAATGCTGCCAAAATCTGGAACAGTCTTCCAGAAGATGTGAGACAGGCCTCAACACTGACAATGTTCAAATCCAGGCTGAAAACCGTTCTTTTTAGCACTGCTTACCACAACTGAGAGTATCTTTCTGTAGTCTTTACTTTAAATTTTAAATTAAATTATTCAATGATTTTAATGATTATTTATGTTTTTATGGAATGATTTTTAATCTGCTTTTTTGTTTGTTTTTTCTGTCACTGTAAAGCACTTTGAATTGCTTTGTGTATGAATTGTGCTCTATAAATAAACTTGCCTTGCCTTAAACCACATCTCACAGTGCATGTTTTGCATTTCATATAGAGGCATCAGTGTTCAATTTAGACTTTCATAACTGGTTATTACACACATTATTTTCACATTATTATCGATGCTTTAAATGTTTGAATGAATGGATGAAAGAAAAAATAATAAAAGAAGAGCGTGTTCAATTGCAGTGAAACAACTGTCGGAAACAAGAAGCAGTGGTGTGACTGTGTGAACAGGACAGTCAGAACACTGAAGTCTTTGTTTGTCACCAACAGGACACACTGATCGGCCTGAGAAATCAACTGGATGAAGTCAAAGTCATCAATGTGGAGATGTACCAGAAGATGCAGGTACAAACACGCACATCTTCATCTGGTTGCAGCTACTCGTAATTAGTTACTTATGACTCATTCTCATTTGTTAGTCGTCTGATGAGGAGATGAAGAAGAAGAATGACGTAATCACACGTCTGGAGGAGAAGACCAATCAGATCACTGCCACCATGAAGCAGCTGGAGCAAAGGTGAGTTATGCTACCTGTGAAGGAGCAGCACGCACTGATCCAAACAGAAAAATCCCTTTGTCCCATGTGACTCCTCAGTCCCTCCCTCTGACTTCTCTGCTCCCCTGTTTAAACCTTTGAACTCTAGTCTTTCGTGTAGTCGTCCTTTTTTTTAAGGTATGTTTGACGTCCCTGAGACTCATTTAACAGCTCTGACTTGTAACATTCAAACCAAAATCATACAAGTAGTCAAAACTAAAATGATTAGTTCTCAGCCCAAAATGTTGAAATGTCAGCTTTCGTTAGATTTCATTTTGATTAAGACTGAATAATTATTTTAATTATTTATTAATTATTTTTTAATTAATTTAATTATATTAAGATGATAATTTAGATAATAAAAGCACATAGTGATTATTAGTCCTGCATGGTGTAAGTTTGAAGCTATGCAGAAGTAAACACTAAGGGAAAACATGGAATAAAGGATTAAAGTCTTCATCACTGGGGTTTCTTGTAGGAAAATTAGTTAGGAGGTCATAATCTGTGACTCCTCCTAACTGGCTTATTTCTATTCTGGTTGTCTGGTCTGGTTATTCAACAAAACCAAACCTTAGAAAGCGATATGATCATGGTTTGCACCTGACACTGATTACAAGACACAAGTATTTGTTGAACCATTTCCATGTGGAAACCCTGCCGTCTTTAATTGATCCGGTCTAATAAATGACTTATGATATTTTAATGTTCTCTTGGTCACTGCTGCATCACAGTCAGTGTATAATGTTCCATATTTCTACATCCGTCTTTATCAGACCTGTCAGTTCATTGGTGCCTTATGATCCCTCCTCACCTCATCGTCTGCCAGTCAACACGGTTCATCCCTCCCCTCCCTCTCCCATTGGTTTAAATCTGTTCCATCCTGTTTGTGATTGGTTGTGAATGTTTTTTGCTGCTCTGACGGTGTATGTACAGTAGGCTGACAGGACACAGACCCCGGTTACACTTTTTTATTAGTTTTGTGTTGTTGAAGTTAAAAATCTAATGCAGAAGTTAAATATGTCCCGACAAAGCCACTGTTTAAAGACATTAGAGATAATTTCCCCTCACAATTTAACATGTTTACTTTAGAGACATCAGGCTTACGTCTCTCATGTTGATCGTATACTTCTGTGCACACTGTCTGATCTAGTCATCTGTCTGACTCCATTACCTTCCCATGCTTCTCCTCCCCACCTCTTCTCATTACTCATGCGCTCACTGTGGAGGGAAATATATCCACACTAAAGAAATCTGATCACAGTGGCAGCCTGAAATCAGATTTCTGTGTTTTATTGCCTTTTATTCACACTTACTGCTGTGCTTGTGATGTTAAAAGTCACTTAAGGTGTTCAGTGTAACCGGGGCCGATTAGAATACTGATGTATTGACATCCTTTCTTCCTTCCTTCCTTTCTTTCCTCCTTCTTTCCTCCCTTCTGTTCGTCTCTTTTATACCATCCATCCGATCATCCATCCATCCGTTTTGCTCCTTTGACCACGTTTCATTTATTCCTTGATTTAATCCCTGCTCCCCTGTGCAGTGATAAGGATCTGCTAAGTCAGACCAGAACGCTTGCTATGTCATTTGTTAAGTGTGCCAGCACAGACACAGAGCACCAGTACAAGCTCGTCAAGGACATCTCCTTCTGAGGACAAACATGCACATACACACGCACATGCAGACACACAATGGCTTATGACTGAATGAATAAACAGCCGGAACTTAGAGGAACATTCCTGTTTTTTTGCACATAATATTCAGATGGTTTGATGGCCGCAGGGCAGCCACAGAATCGGGTGTAACTGGAATGCATGATTTGGTCCTTTAGTTCCTGAAACATGATCATCACCAGGAGGGATGCACAATATTTTCAGCTGATACCAATAACTGATAAATACCTGCTTTTATGGGCGATAACTAATAATTTCACATTTTTGCTTTTTGAATACTACAAAAAAGTTATAGTGTATGCACACTGGAGAGTAAAAAGGCTGATTAATGAGTCTGCATTTTATAACTCTGACCTAAACAAATCTAACTGACATCACTATTGTTAACAACAACAACAGAAAAAACAGTTCTGGGTCTTCACATGTCCATTTATTTTTTTATAGTGAAGTACATCAAAAAAACTTCACAAACATACTTTGGCTTTTGTAGAGCATTCTGTCAAATAATCAGATATGTCAGTGTATTAAATTCGATACAAAAATAAAGGGTTTTATCCATCAGAGAGCCTGTGGCAGTGTAGTCTGCAGATAAGACACAGATAGGAGGCTGTTATGTTGAACAAGGAAATAGATAGAGTTGGAAAACATATTTTGGCTTTGTGTTATTACTCTATTCATCAGTTATAATTTCATTATACAAGGAAAAATACACAATACAAATTTACCGTTATCGACCGATATATATCGTGCATTTCTAATCACCAGCTGATCACTAGAGGCCAGTGCAATACGTCTCATGATCTTCAGTTAAATCTTTCCACACATTGCTGGGATTGTGCTGGTCAGAAAACTGTCTGAATATTACATCAGTTATACTTTGATAGAAACATTTTAAAGTAATTGTACACTACTCAGCCTCCTCACTCACATGCTCAGGCGTATACACACTCACACATACACATGCTACTCATTCTTCCTGTCTCCAGTAGTCAGTTTATATGCAGTAACACTGACAGTAAGATAGTTGACTCTGAGATGTAATCATAGGGTCGTTGTTGTTGTTCACATCGAGTTAGAATGAGTAAAGTGGGCTTTCCCACTCATATCACATCTACTTTATCTGGAGACACCCAGGGCCACTGATTAACAGAGCTGAGTCACTGTAGTATTTAGGGACTGTATGAAAATGACTGGGGTGGGGAGGAAACACAGTAGCTAGAGTCTGTTTCACTTTTGTTTATAAATAAGACCTCTTCCAACATTATTAATATGTTCGACCTTGATCAAGAGAAAAATGGCAAAACCCTCTCCACAATAACGTGTGACTTTTGATTAGGCCAATTCATTTTGCCATTAATAACTAATATTGCACAAAGATTGTAAGATACTGTAATTAGATTTAAACGTTAATATGTTCAAGGAGTAATAATATTTGTTTTAATGATAATTGCACAATAAAAGTGAAATTAGCAGTTACCTAAACTGTGGCACAACCATGTGTCTGAAGTAACATTCAGCCACTAATGACACTCCCGCCACACTTAATAATTTGGGCTAAAATCCCCTCAGCAAAAAGAAAGAAATATGTATCTCCCCCCTAATAATTTTCATACTTTCACTGAGTGTCATCCATGTTGGCCCTGCAGAGGTTGTTGAGTAACTTGTGATTCTTTGCTTGGCTTTATTTTTTACATTGCTTAGGTCTAAAGTTTGAGCAGGAACATAAAAACCATCTTATAACCCAGATAAACTGTTAGTCCTTTTCATCACAGTCAGTCAGCGGTGTTCACTACAGATGTTCAGTCAGACAGGAGTTTGTTTGTGCAGCCTCCTGCTTTTCATTTGTTGCCAGCATGTGTTGAACCTCCTGACCTGCTTCTGACTGGCTGTGATGACCCTCGCTGTGTCTGAAATCAGTCCCTCCTTCACTCACGACTCTCTTTATAGCTCACACTCTGTAGTTTTCTCCAGAGGTTCCCAACCTGATGGTCCCAACCCCCAGTAGGGGTTGCCAAAGTTTAACAAGGGCTGTGAGGCCTTCGTCGTGTAACAGTGTAAGACAACTAATATGTATATAGATGTCCTACAGTATATCTGATAATTATATTCATTTCTGTGAAGAAAACTAAATGAAATTGTTTTTTCATAGTTCTGACTATTATTTAAGATATGTATGATTGTTAAAAAAAAACATTTTTGAAGCAATATTAAGAGGAAATAATCTGCTCAAAATGTATCAAAATAGCTTTTTTACACAAACTTCCTGCAGTTATTGCGTTCACTATTTTAATTAATTGTACAGTTTATCATTTGTTTTGTACTGTTTTTTATTAATTGAATATAATGTGAAATATGAATAAAATATGTCACATCAGTCAGGGGTCCCATGAGGAAAAAGGTTGGGAACCACTGGTTTACTCCATAGTCACTATGAGACACTGGGCCCCAGCAGCTAACAGCACAATAACTACAACATGCACCTGTATCTCAACAGCACATGATCTACAGCGCAGGTAAACCCAAATAAGAGATGAGTTTTAGCCACCTCTAATATTATCAAAAAATGGACACATTGAGTTAAGCCATACTGAATAAATAAACTACGGCGATCATTAAATGCATCCTGATGGTTTATTTCTTGTGGCATCTTCAAAGTGAATATTTTAGCCCCCTCAATTTTTCAGTTGGACTTTTGGGGTTTATCTGTTCTGTTGTTGGAAAATGTTCAGGTCACTACTACTGTATTGGGTAGAGACTTTCACACTCAGCCTTCCAGCACTCCGTTAAAATGGCAGCAATAGTGCATTCCATATATTTTTTTTCTAAATATTTTTTTGGGCATTTTATTAGATAGTGCAAGAACAGAGAGTGAAGGGGGAAGACAGGCGGGAAAGGGTGCCGAGCCGGATTCGAACCCGGCACCGCCCGCTGATGAGGCAAGCGCCTCAGGGGGGTGCACCACCACGCCCCCCAGTGCATTCCATATTTAAAGTGAAGTGATTTCGGACACAGCATGTCTCCTTATTCCCTAGATTAACTGAAAATACTTACTCCAGTTTTGCAGACATGTAAAGCTCAGTGGGACCAGCAGCTTTAGCTCGATTCATGAACAGCCAGAACTGAGCCAAGTGTAAGGAAATGTAGATACACAGCTGTGAACCTCTGGAGCTTCTCTCAAGGGAACTTGAGTGTGTTGTTGTGTGTCGTCTTGGCATATTTATTGACTTTTGTGATAGATCAGGAAGTGATCATTCTACCTATTCTAACTCCATGTTCATAGTACTGTAACTCCTCTCAGTTTGTAGAAGAATAAACACTCAGTACAGCTGTTGAAAACTCACAACTACTGTCTTTTACCACCGTGACCAATAAAGTTAGATGTTTTGAAAGTGCTGGGTGCGGTGTGAGTTCTTGGCCATGTTCAGAGTGCTGTTAACTTGTAGATATGAAATGTTTATTGTGTGATTTTTGAGGAGTAATGAAGCTCCTGTAAGCCAGGGTGTTGTGGGAATATCCTCCTCACTGCCCAAGTATCTGAGATGTAAACCCCAATAATAAAATCTTCATTACAGATAGTTTCTCCCCCTATGTTATTGAATGAAAAACAATGAGACTGGCATTAAATTGCTGTGGATATGTCAGGTATCATTGAAAGAGACAACACTGTCTGAGTGCACTGAGATGCTGCATTCAGTTAGCTATCTTCTTTTTGCTTGTCCGTTCAGTTGCTTTAAGGTGTTTTTCCTCATTGTTTCATCATGTGTCTTTATTTGGACTCCTCATCCCTTTGTATTCCTTATTTTTCCATTTTTTCCTTATTCCTGATTGCACTACTTTAAGTTTCACTCTCAGGTGTTGTAACAAAGCAAACTACAACGCCGGCCTTCTTCATTTATCCTTAGCCATCCATCCTTTATGTTTACACCCAAAAAATGTAGTCCCTAAGCTCCCTCCTCACCCGTCATCCTACTTCTGTTATTTCTCTATTATTTTGTCCCCCTCCCTCCATGCTCTCCCCCCCAGTTTTTTCTCTCCATGGTCCTGAGTTTGTCCCTGGTTATAATGGTGCAGATTACAGGAGGCAGAGAGGCACCGCACGTCGGCCGAGGAGGGAACCAGACGCTTCAAGTTGGACTTTGCCAACAAGGCCGACAGCCTGCAGCGTCAGATCGAACACAGAGAAAAACAGCTGTAAGCCAGACTCAAGGATGCACACACACATCTGCAGTTAATCTACAGAGTCTGTGGCTCTCAGAGGGAACATAGTAAATACGCTATAAACTGTGCAGCATCGTAATCCAGCTGTTGGTGATGAAACTTTTGTCCCTAAAACTGATACTGCCATAATTATAATTCATGAACCTAGGAGCAATACAACACAATTAAAACAAACATATGCAAACCTGTGTGACCTCATATAATCTGTTTCTCATTATTGATCTTTCTCTGTCTCTTGTTTGTTACTTTATCCTTGTTATTGGTGTTGTGTGTACATGTTTGTGGTGCTTCTGTAGCCAGCAGCTGGAGACGGACCTGAAGATCGAGAGGGAGTGGAGGCAGGCATTACAAAGCGATTTGGACAGAGAGAGGGACACTGTGGCTCAGCTCAGCACAGAGGCGCTGCAGATCAACGGACTCAAAAAGGTATAAAGACGAACAAAGAAACCTATTATGTTTGTATGATTAACTGTGTACAACTTTTTGTGTGTGACCTGTTGTGGAAATTAAATCTGCAAGACCTCAGGAATCTGTAAATAGAAACAAAGACAAGCACTAAATGTAGCATTACTATTGGGAGAGTTTACCTGAGCATGCAAAGTCTCTAAAGCAAGAGACTAAGTGGTTAAAATTTTCAAAAAGTCATACTATAGTATGTCGGTTTTTTTTCCCCCGCAAATTTTAAACTTTCTTAAAAATGCACCAAATTCGCAGGATAGCTTTATTAGAGTCTGTTGATGCGTGTCAGGGTGAAACTTTTTGAAAACTGACAGAAAAACACCATATTATGACGTGTTTTTGTGAGAGTGATCTAACTTTAAAATGCCTAAAAATGCTTAAAATGTCCCAATTTCAGTGTGTTGATACATATTAGAGCCTAATCTATCCAGAAATGACATAAAAACACCATGTTAAAAATGGCCAAATTTTCAAAAAGTCATACTATAGCATGTCGTTTTTTTTGGGCCAAAACATAAAATGTTTTCAAAATGCACCAAAATCGCAGGATAGCTTTATTAGAGTCTGTTGATGCGTGTCAGGGTGAACCTTTTTGAAAAAGGACAGAAAAACACCATATTATGATGTGTTTTGTCAAAAGTGGTCAAACTTTTAAATTCCTTAAAACGCCTAAAAATTAAGCGGCAACCTCCGGGACTGAGCAGTGAGGCCAACCCGGAAGTGTCTTAAGCCTGCATTCTAGCAAAAATTCCAGCAGGGGGGGCTGATGGCATTTGCAGAAGAATTTTGGTCCTATCTATTTCAATACAAATTGAGTTGACTTCTCACTTGATTTATTTCCTCAGAAAAAATTCTTGGGACAAGAGTATTGTCTCAATCGCTAGTCAAAAATCTTCTTCAAGACGATATGATGTTAATTGTGTAAATAAGGATCAAATTTAGAAGAAAATAGATGATAAAGAATCGTATGATCTGAGGCGTGGCTACCTTTGATTGACAGGTGACAAACTCGACGAGCCGGCATCAGGAGCAGAGCAACAAGGCTTATCCACAGTTCATCTAAACAGCCGTCAACTTGTTTGTTGTTGTTCGTGGTTTCAGAACTTTGACTCTTTCCACAGTTTCATTCATTAGTGTCTTGTCAAACTATAATTTCGGGCTTCACAGAAAACTTTATTGCACATTGATTCATCAACAATGTTGTTATCCATCAACTACAGCAGACATGTATAAGAGAACATAATACATCGTATTGTATAGTATGTAATTATACAAAAAGTCAAGAATAAATACTACACAAAACATATGGATCAAGGCTTGCATAATATCAACAGGTAGTTCAATCTTCACTGCAACATCCAATCTCACTTACAGTGGAAATGGCTGATATAAATCACAATATGAAAATAATACTTTCACCTGCATTTTATATTTTATA
Organism: Serranus cabrilla; assembly: GCA_903364295.1. Taxonomy (NCBI): domain Eukaryota; kingdom Metazoa; phylum Chordata; class Actinopteri; order Perciformes; family Serranidae; genus Serranus; species Serranus cabrilla. The sequence goes on from CAFUXE010001347.1 coordinate 248,539, forward strand.
CACTTGCATAGTTTAAATGTATCATCTACGGGCTCCGTGGTGGACTTCTTTCCGAAAGAGAGATACAGAATCATTCCATCATGTTTTTGATTTATGGCATCAATAAAAAATGAACGGGACCTGCTAAGAATACCCTATAATCAACAAAACAAATAACGTTCATATCAACACACACTCGCATAACGCTGAACTGATATAAAGGTGCTCCGTGGCAAAACGTTAACCTGCTGTAATTTATGTTAATTAATATCCATCTGCTAATATGCTGAACACTGTTTTGAGGCGCTAACAGTTAGCAATGTTTTAATAACGTCATCGTTCCACTATAGTGGATGAATTTTAAGCTATCTATATAAAGTCTATGATTGCAAGCTAACTGAAAGGAAATTATAGTTAAATAGCTAATACACGTTAGCTAACGTTGGCTGGTTAGGGACATTGACAAAGCCCATTTAGCATTCGCCATCACTGTCGTCCCATATTTAATATTTTCCAAATGTGGACATGTATGCAGTTAATATCAGAAATGAAGGTAACTAACACTTGAAAAAGTTTACCCTGTATTATAGACGTTTCTTATCAGCGGTGCAGTCAGTTAGCCGGTGTGGTGGGCGTGTAGTGTAGTGTCCTCGGTCGGAGGTGAGATCCACCCACGGATCCACCTCTCCCTCCTCCCCCGGTCCAAATATGGTCTACCTCAAGTTTCCGCAACCAAGATGGCGAGATTCAAAAAGAAAGATGGCGACGAGTATAACGCTGAACACAAACCAATGGGTGATGTCACGATGACTAGGTCCATTATTTATATACACTCTATGCTAAAAATGCGTAAATTGTCCCAATTTCAGTGTATTGATACATATTAGAGCCTAATCTATCCAGAAATGACAGAAAAACACCATGTTGCGAAATGGCCAAATTT
>CAFUXE010001348.1:33443-47520 GCA_903364295.1 Serranus cabrilla
ACAGTTTGTTTCTCCTTCAGACACGGCTACGTCTGCCCGGACGCCATTTTCTTTTCACAGTGCGATATTGGCCGCGGAGAAGAAAACTGCTTCCGGGGCAGGTGATCTGCTGAGTTTTCAAAATAAAAGTGCAGCCGTGTGGCCGAAATTAAAGGATAAATATATAATTTTTTTGTTAATATTTTTAAGTACGCAGTTGCAATCAACAGCAGATGAAAAACTTCTAGATTAGTATTCATGACTTTTTATAACACATATTTATATATGCATATTTCCCTTGCATTTATTTATTTTTTAATAATATGTAATACAATTGAATAAACCAACAATTGAATAATAATATAATTATATAACAACAACAACAACAACAACAACAACAACAACAACAATAATAATAATAATAATAATAATAATAATAATAATAATAATCATAATAATAATAATAAATACTCATAATAAATAACAAATTAATGAATTAATTTGAATAAAATAAAATAAAATAATAATGGAGGGAAAATCTATTCGAAAGTCCAGCAAAAACATAGAACTCCAGCTTGACACAGTTAACCCGACCCGGGCATGGAAACCTCCTCCTCCCAGCGGTCTAAAGCTCCTGCTCCAGCGGTGCAAACCCCAAAACTTCCTCGGTGCCCCGAGGAATCCTGAAACACTGCTAACAGAACTGACGCCAGCAGTCTGTGTATCACAGTCAAGGCAGAGCAGCAGGAGAGAAACCCAGAAAAGACCTACTTTATTACACATGATCTTGTTGCTGAAATATTTGTGTTGGCAGAAACAAGAAATTATTAAATAAACAAGAATGAAGCTGCTGTCAGTTCTTGTGTTGCCTTTATTGCATCGTACTTCCTCATCAACTCAGCTTGACAGACAAATATTTCATTACATTTTCAGAGCCCTGAATTCAAATGATATTAGTTTTTGTTTCTCTGTCCTTTAACTGTCCAACAGAAGAGTGTAAATCTAATGTTTCGTCTGTTTTAGTTGCTGCCAGCTCAGTTTGTCTGAAGGTGAAGTTAATGTTCATGTTTTTATTAGATGGTTTAAAGTTGTACAAAAGGAGATATTTTCAGACTGTCTGTATCTCGACACATTTCAATAAACATGCAAGAATATATAAATAGATGAGAGAAGAGAAAGTGGCAGTGAAGAGGAGGAGATTCACTTTTTCTATGTTGTAAATAAGCCCCAAACATATCATCATACAGAATAAGCTACATCACATCATGATATAAAACAGATCAAACTGTACAAGCTGTTTGTCCACCGCAGGAGAACGACGTTCTGACTCTGTTGTTCTGATTTCAAACATGTCCACAAGTGTTTGAATGAATATTTGTTTACTGTTTTGTTTAGTTTGTTACTCTCGTGTGTGTATTCTCATGTGTAACTGTAAACTTCCATTCCTTGTAAAAGTTTTCCCGCAGAAGGAGCAGCTGAACGGCGTCCCTCGTGTGTGAGATCTCATGTGTCTCTTCAGATTTTCACTTCGAGCAAATCTCTTCCCACATTCAGAGCAGGTGAAAGGTTTCTCTCCTGTATGAGATCTCATGTGTTTCTTCAGATTCCCACTTTCAACAAAACCTTTATCGCAAATTGAGCAGCTGAATGGTTTCTCTCCTGTGTGGATTCTCATGTGGTTCCGTAAATGTCCGCTCCTCGGAAAGCTTTTCCTGCAGACCAAGCAGCTGAAAGGTTTCTCTCCTGTGTGAGTTCTCACGTGTGTCCTCAGATTCCCCTTGCTGACAAATCTTTTTGGACACTCAGAGCAGCTAAATGGTTTCTCAGCAGCACTACATTTCAAATCACTGACAGAGACTTCATCGTTTCTTAGAGAGTTTAAACCTGACTGAGGTTCTCTGGTCTCCTTCCAGTCAGCACTGTCATCAGTCTCAGGCTCAGAAAAGTCTCCAGGATCATCATCAGTGTCTGGTTGTAGTAAATCATTGATCTTCCTGTATGTTGTTCTGGTGACGGGATCAAATGTGAACTTGGTGATATCAGCCTCTTCCAGCCCCTGAAGCTGCTGCTCTCCCTCCTGACTGCTCCAGAGTTCCTCCTGCTCCTCTTTAATGTGTGGGGGCTCTGGGTCCTCCTGGTCCAGACTGGAGCTCCTCTCCTGCTGCTCAGAGGGAACCTCCTCTTTAACCTCCAACAGCTGCTGGACGTCTGCAGGAAACACTGAAACATACAGGGAGGAAACCACAAGTTAATTTTAACTAAATGTAATATCAGTGATATTAAAACAGATGTCAAATAAACACACGTCCTCATTCAATGTTTATTTTAATTGTAGATTCATATTAAAGAAATCGAAACTATGATGGAACACAATTATTTATGTGATAAACTAAAAAGTGTTAAACAAACCAGAATTTGTTTTAATATATATTTTTGCTTTGATGATCTCAAAAGAAATTCCACAAATTAACTCCTGACAAGATGAGAAGTGTGTAAAGCCTTCGTCAAAGCAAAAGGAAGAATCTAAAATATGAAACATATTCTGGTTTGTTTAACACTTGTTTACTACATTTAGCCGTATGTGTTCTTTAATAGTTTTGATGTCTTCAGTATTAATCTACAATAATAAAATAAAAAATAAAAACCACTGAATGAGTCCAAACTTTTGACTGGTACTGAATATATTAATGTTTATATTTACACATGCTAAACTCACTGTGAGCTACATTTAACAACATAATTAAACATTAAGTTAATTATATTTTATTAAAATAATGTAAACAATGTAATGATAGATTATCAAATACAATAAAATGTGTCTAATTAAGGTTTTTTTTCTGTCTAACAGTGAAATGTGGAGAGACTGAAAACATCTGTAACATCTGCAGGCCTGATGTTCTCCACATAAACAAACAGTACGAAGGTACGTGAACGCACCACATGACTAACTGTCCGTAGAGACGCTTTAATAGTTTCTTTCATTAAAACGCTGAACATGAAGTGATTTATTAACTCCGCAGCCACCGTTTCCTGTTAGCTGTTAGCTGCTAACTAGCCGTTAGCTGCTAACAGTCTGTGTGGACGGCTCGGCTAACGTTAGCTTAGCACAGACAAAGAGAACCGACCTGCTTCTATCTGCTGTTTGACTTCAGCTGTTAAAACCACATCGAGCAGTTTCCGCTGGCGGCGGTCCATCTCCTCCTCATACTCGGTTATTGTCCTCTCTAAATGTCCAAAAATGTCCTCGACAGCCGCAGTTAGCCGCTGGTTGATAAAAACCTTCAGACTCTGCAGCCTGGACATCTTGAACACACAGAGACACAATAATATAACACACCGGTGTTTCTTCTCTTTACTGTTTAATGTAAAATGTTTAAATCTTCTCTGAGGTTTCTGCCCTCACTGTAAAATCTATAATAGATCACTTCCGGTTCAAATTTGAGAAGCATAATGTGATTTAAATTACAGCCCACATACCTGCTACTTATCCTGCAGAGTCATATAATAACAAGGGGACTAACACCTGCAATTACAGAGTTTTCTTTAATTTCTCTTACAACAGCAACACATTATAACTGTGCATTATATAGACCTTTCCTTATTTAAGAGTGCAATTTTCAGCTGTCTATTGTATATATTGTTCCCAATTTTGTATTGCTGTCTATCTGATCTAAAAGGCATTACATGTATTATATATAATTATATTACATTTGGCAATAAAAACAATTGCGATCATTTTAATTACACATGTTATCTAAAGCAACAATAGTGTCTTATTTTGAAGGCCAGAGTACTGTAGCGGAAGTTGTGTGTGTATTTCCGGGTCCGGGCGGTTCTTTCTGTCGGTAGCTTGTGTGTTAGCCAGTGAGTTTAAATCAGGACAGAAACAGTTTGTTTTTACTCTCGGTTTGTGAAATGTCCAGATTTCAGGATCTTAAAGATTTATTTAAACGGCGGCTGCAAACTGCGGCTCGCGAACATCTGATCGGACAATTGGAGACAAAAATTTCCGGATATGAAAAGCATATCGATCAACAACAGAAACTGCTGGATGTGGCTTTAAAGGCAGATAAGAAGCTGCAGAGGCAAATGGGTTGGTTTTTATTCTTTAGTCACAGTGTACTCCGTCCTAATCAAGCTGTTAGGGCCATTTTTGTCACTTTATTTTGAAAAGCGTAATGGCCCGTCTCTTTGGTGCTGTTCGCCATGTCATTTTATTGCTGAAATATTATTTTCTAGAGTTAATGTGTCATTATAATCAAGTATTTAGGTTAATATTACAGAGCAGCATCACTGATTGTGTTTGTATTTCTAATATCACTGATATTACATTTCGTCAGGCTGGACTTAACGTAAATTTGTCGTTTCATGCAGACATACCGAAGCTGTTGGAGGTTAAAGAGGAGGTTCCCTCTGAGCAGCAGGAGAGGAGCTCCAGTCTGGACCAGGAGGACCCAGAGCCCCCACACATTAAAGAGGAGCAGGAGGGAGAGCAGCAGCTTCAGGGGCTGGAGGAGGCTGATATCACCAAGTCCACATTCACTCCTGTCCCTGTGAAGAGTGAAGATGATGAAGAGAAACCTCAGTCCTCACAGCTGCATCACACACAGACTGAACACATGGAGACAGAAGCTGCTGGAGAGGACTGTGGAGGACCAGGACCTCACAGGGACTCTGATCCAGAAACTGAAGACAGTGTTGATAGTGATTTCTGGAAGGAGACCAGAAAACGCCGGTCAGGTTTGAATGAAGATGTTCCCACTGAGAAATCTAAAATTGACAAGAGACCATTCAGCTGCTCTGAATGCGGGAAAAAATTTGGCGTTAAAGGATGTCTGAAGAGACACATGATCTCTCACACAGGAGAGAAACCGTTCAGCTGCTCGGTTTGTGCTAAAAGATTTTTGAGCAGGCAACATCTGAAGATACACACGAGGACTCATACAGGGGAGAAACCGTTCAGCTGCTCAGTGTGCGGTAAAAGTTTTATACATAGAGCAAATTTGACTCAGCACACGGCCGTCCACACGGGAGAGAAACGCTTCAGCTGTAGTGTTTGTCACAAAAGATTTGCCTGGTGCCGGCAAGTCAAACGGCATAAATGTGTTCAGTCCTCTCAGCTCCATCAGAGACCAACAGAAGCTGCTGGAGAGGACTGTGCAGGACCAGAACCAGACAGGAACTCTGATCCAGATCCACATTTACATCCTGATACAGATGATGAGACTGGAGACTCTTCTGACCCTGAGACTGATGACAGTGATGACTGGAAGGAGACCAGAGAACCTCAGTCTGGTGTAAAGTCAGTTTTTAATGAAAATTAAAGAAACATTTGACATAATTTGAAAAAAAAAATCTCCTATGTTTGTTCCATATATTCTAATTCCAGTGGAATAAGCTGTGCTGTATATTTTGTTTTGGAAAAGGCAATCAATTAGAAAATCATTTAAACAAGATAAAATAATGAATGAAATATATACTATAAAATCACAGTAAACAAGTTTTATTACAGATAATGTCTTTTATGATACAGATAATATACAGTAAACTTGTTTTACATTCAATTTACAGTTTTACTGTAAAAAAAAAAATCAGAAAGTTGCCTTAATTTTACATGCAGCACTATGATGTGGATGTTTTTTAATATTATTTTCTACAAATAATTCACTGTAATTTAACATGCAGGACAATTAAGTAATTGAACAAAACAGTAAAAAAACAAAAACAAATCGTCGTTAAAAAATTTTTTTTTATTAATCAGATCTGTAGAGTCAGTAAAGTTATTGAATACATGTAATGTAGTAAAAAAAGTACAATATTTAACTCTGAAATGCAGTGAAGTAAAAGTATGAAGTAGTAGAAAATCGAAATACTCAAATAAAGCACAAATACTTGAGTAAATGTCCTTACTTACGTTGCACCACGGATCTGATTGCATGTTATCAAAAAACAGGAGATAAGAGACTTTTAAAATTATCTTTTATTCTGAAGGCCTGTGGAGTGTAGCGGAAGTTGTGTTTGTGTTTCCGGGTCTTGGTGGTTGTTCTGTCGATTAGCTTGTGTGTTAGCATGTCAGCTGAGTGTAAATAGGGGCAGAAACTCTGAGAAAACTGTTCGATGTGGTTTTAAAGGCCGAAATGGAGCTGCAGAGAGAAGCAGGTGGGTTTGCTTTCTTTAGTCACAGTTTTGTCTGTGCTAAGCTAACGTTAGCTGTTACCTGCTAACGGCTAACGTTAGATGAACCGCACAGACTGTTAGCCGCTAACAGCTAGCTCCTGCTAACAGGTTTTACTGCGTTTAGTGTCGATTATTGTGTTTATAAGACTTTCTGCAGGCGCCCTGGGCTATCAGTGAAACCAATAAAACTAAAACTACGCAAATACTTTTTCTCAATGAATGCGCTTGATTACAAATTCGAGGTTCTTGTACTTTACGAGTGTATTTCATTTTTATGCTACTGTTTACATTTACTGCACTTCATTTTCCTGACAGCTTTAGTTACTTTACAGCAGCAGCAGATGAAAATGTTTTATTTCAGTTAAAGTAGCAGTACTACAGTTATAACCTCCTCTAATTAAAATAAGCTCAATGTTCTGAATTCACTTTAAGTATTAGCAACAAAATGTACCCAAAGTCTAAATACACATCACTCAAGATTCACAATAGTAACTTTCAGTGTTGACGTGTCATATAATTGGATCATTGTCATTGATTATGACTGATTTGATAAACAGATTATCCGTTTAAAAGTTACATTTTCCCAAACAGTTTATACAAGTTGCTGCCAAAAGACACATTTTGTGCGATTTGTTTGATTTGCTTGATTCAATTTTTCCTCCTAAATAAAAAGCTGAAATTCTGTTTGCCGCTGTTCACACTCTGGGTGTAAATAAAATGTTTTTTTTCATCAAATACATTTGAGGATGAAACTGTTAAAACTGAGATGTGAGTTTTCATGAACTGTTAATGTATCATTATATTTTATAGCTCAAACAATACGCCTGGTTGAATTAATCATGTTAATCCCAATAACAGTGTTGGTAAGCTTTTTACTCCTGTCACTGCAATATATAAAATCTATATAATCTCTGAGTCCTGCAGGTCTGTGGAATCAGCACAATCATGAACAACTCAAACAGTAACACAGTAAGAACAACAAATCAGAAAAAAGAAGAAATGCAAGTTGATATTTTTAAATAAAAAAAGGAAATCTATATAAGCAACACTTTTTAAGTGTCCACAAGTGTTACCAATATTGAAAAAGTATTTATGTATCCAGCCTCTCTTGTCCTCTCCTCTCTGCTCTGTGTAAACAACCTGCAGTCATACCTGCAGGTATCGACAGTGACACTGAGGAGTTTTTGAAACCTTCTGGTTAGGGTTTATCTTTGGTGAAATTTTAGATAAAGTGGTCTTAATAAAATATCACAATGTTAAGCATCATTGTGATGATTCCTGCGGATAGAGGTGTTTGTCACACATGATCCATTGAAGGGTTAGAGTTCTTTAATCACCATTTAATCTTTAATTGTATAATTTTGCTTCAGCCTCAAAAATTGAAGAAAACAAACACCCAGAGGTAATTTACACAAAGACATCAGCGAAATTATCAAACTGTAGAGAGGATGGGATTCAGGAACTTGTGTCTGTAAAGGTTGACACTGAAACTGTCCGACAAAAATTTATCTGCATCTTTATTCCCATTAACAACCGTTTACATAATGCAAGAAATTGCAAATATGTTGGGAATGGTTGCAATGTGTTATTGTGGTTGGAAAAACTTTTCACATAATCTGTCTCTGTGTTTCCTGCAGACGTCCAGCAGCTGTTGGAGGTTAAAGAGGAGGTTCCCTCTGAGCAGCAGGAGAGGAGCTCCAGTCTGGACCAGGAGGACCCAGAGCCCCCACACATTAAAGAGGAGCAGGAGGGAGAGCAGCAGCTTCAGGGGCTGGAGGAGGCTGATATCACCAAGTCCACATTCACTCCTGTCCCTGTGAAGAGTGAAGATGATGAAGAGAAACCTCAGTCCTCACAGCTGCATCACACACAGACTGGACACATGGAGACAGAAGCTGCTGGAGAGGACTGTGGAGGACCAGGGCCTCACAAGGACTCTGATCCAGATCCATATTTACATCCTGATACTGATGACCAGACTGAAAACTCTTCTGAACCAGACAATGACGAGAAGACTTCAGACTCCTCAGAATCTGAGACTGAAAAAGACTGGAAAGATCCTAAAGGAAAACCTTTTCGTTGCTCTTTGTGTTCTAAAACATTTAAACACCGCGGGAATCTGAGTATTCACATGAGAACTCACACAGGAGAGAAGCCATTTGGTTGCTCTTTGTGTAACAAACGGTTCACTCAGAAAGCAGGCCTGAACTACCACTTGAGAACTCACACAGGAGAGAGACCGTTCAGTTGCTCAGTTTGTGGGAAAACATTCAGACACAAAGGAGCCGTGACGTACCACATGGCAACCCACACAGGAGTGAAACCATTCAGCTGCAGCGTTTGTAACAAAAGATTCAGGGGAACGTCACAGCTCAGAGGCCACAAGTGTGTCAATAAGTTCTCACAGCTTCATGGAAGTCAAAGTAACAAATGCAAGAAACCGCTGCGCTGCTCTGAATGTGATGCAACATTTCCCAACAATTATCTTCTGGTGACCCACCTGAGAATACACAAAGGGAAGAAGCTGTTCACTTGCCCTATTTGTGGGCAAAAACGGCATTTTCGGTCGCATCTGGATATACACATGAGAACCCACACAGGAGAGAAACCCTACAGCTGCTCTGTTTGTGGTAAAACATTTTCTCAAAGAGGAATAATGTCTCAACACATGGCGATACACTCAGGGGTGAAACCATTCAGCTGCTCTGTCTGTGGCAGAAGGTTCTCTTGGCATTTTCAAATTAAAAATCACAAGTGTCTTGGTGAGTCCTCGCTGTGTAGAAGAACTGGCTTCACGAATGCAGACTATGGGGACTTTCTGGGACCAGAACCAGCCAAGAGCTCAGATCCAGATGTACATTTCCAGTCGGACACTACAATTGAACCTAAGCTGTCTCCTGAAACTGAGGACAGTGTTGACATTGAGTTTTGGAAAGAAACCAGGAAACATCAGTCAGGTTTCACTTATCAGAGAAATAGAAAAGTCTCTGCTAGTGATGGCTGTAATCCTGGCTGCTCTGAGGACAAGTTTAAAAGTGAACCCAGTGTTGATGTTAATACCTGCAGACAGCTGCAGTCGGGTCCAAACCCTCTGAAAACTGAGGACGTCTCTGTCAGTGAAACAGGAAGTAACACTGACAAGACGCCACTCAGCTCCTCTGAGAGTCATCAAAGACCTGAAGACTGTCACACTCTGCTGACACACGAGAGTCCTCCCTCAGGAGAGAAACCGTTTAGTTGCTCAGTTTGTGGGAGAAGTTTCATGTTGGAGCTGCAGCTCATCAGCCACCAGTGTGCCGGCGAGTCTTCACAGCTTCACGCTGCCAACAAACTGTTGAACAGCTCCCGTAGACACCAGCTGCAGGTTCCCACGAGACTTCAGGCCAGACTGAAACCATTCAGCTGCTCAGTTTGTGGGAAAGGATTTTTCAAGCGTGAAAGTTTGCGTTCTCACATGACATGTCATTCAGGGGAGAAACCTTTCCACTGCTCAGTGTGTAACGCAGGTTTCAGTGACACTGAGGCTTTAGTTCAACACATGAGGATCCACACGACACAAACACAGTTTAGCTGCTCCATTTGTGGTGAAGAATTTGCATGGAGACGATATCTGACCAAACATATGGAGGTCCACTCAAAAGAGGAAAACTACAGCTGCAGTGTTTGTGACAAAACATTCAGTCAACCTTCTGAGCTGAATTATCATCAGTGTGTTGGTGAATCACAGCTTCATGAGAGTCAAACTGAGGAGAACAGAGAGACAGAGCCTCCAGCCAGCAGCTCAGCTGAACACATGGAGACAGAAGCTGCTGAAGAGGACTGTGGAGGACCAGGACCAGACAGGAACTCTCATCCAGATCCAGATACTGATGACAGGACTCATGACTCTTCTGAGACGGAGACTGATGACAATGATGGCAGTGATATTTGGACAGACAACAGCAAACGTCTGTCTGGTTTAAACTCACTGAAACACCAACAAGTCTTTCAGAGTGATGAAACCTTTAACAACGACCTCCTTCTGAAAAACCAAAGAAAAAATGATACTGTAGAGAAACATTTTACAGGAGAAAGCCTGAATGTGATGGTCCTTACAGGGTTAAACAGCATAAAGCAGGAGGAGCAAGAGCCCCCACACATTAAAGAGGAGCAGGAGGAACTCTGGAGCAGTCAGGAGGGAGAGCAGCAGCTTCAGGGGCTGGAGGAGGCTGATATCACCAAGTCCACATTCACTCCTGTCCCTGTGAAGAGTGAAGATGATGAAGAGAAACCTCAGTCCTCACAGCTGCATCACACACAGACTGAACACATGGAGACAGAAGCTGCTGGAGAGGACTGTGGAGGACCAGGACCTCACAGGGACTCTGATCCTGATACTGAAGACAGTGTTGATAGTGATTTTTGGAAGGAGACCCCAGAATGCCCGTCAGGTTTAAAGTCGCTGAAAATGAATGAGGTTTCTGGCAGTGTTATGGGATGTGGTTCTGGTCACAAAGCACCGAGGACATCGGAGCGTCCTGAACCTGAGAGCGACGACAGTGTTGACAGTGACTTCTGGAAAGACGACAGGAAACCTCCGTCAGATTTAAACTCTTTGAACAATCGTGAAGTTACTGTAGGCGAAATGAGTTATAATACTTATGAGAAACCGTACAGCTGCTCTGAGTGCGGGAAAAGATTTCAGAACATTAGCAATATGAATAACCACATGAAGTATCATACGGGAGAGAGAGCCTTCGTTTGTTCAGTTTGTGGTCTACAGTGTCCTTACAAGTCCCAGCTGGTGATCCACATGAGAACACACACAAGAGAGAAACCATTCCCATGCCCAGTGTGTGGGAAGAAGTATGCACATAAAGCCAGTATGCAGTCTCACATGTTGGTCCACACTGTGGAGAAACAGTACAGCTGCAGAATCTGTGACAAAGGCTTCGCCTGGTACACGGAGCTGAAATACCATCAGTGTGTCGGGGAGTCCTCACGGGAAAACATACACTGAAGAAAAACCCTGCAGATGCACAAAGGAGGCAGTGAAAGAAGAGTCAGTCAGCTGTGTTGTTGGAAGCAGAGACAGGAAGTGAAGCTTTAGGTTATTTTTTAAGCGTCTTGTACAGAAGCCAGGGAGATTCAGTTTACTTTCGTATGTAAGAAAACATGAAACAGCACCTTCACATCTGAGAGGCTGCAAACATTTAACTGTTCACACAGAGCAGAGATTCAATTAAAATGTTTCTGTACACACAAGTGGACGGTGTGTGGGAGTGTTTTCGTCAAGGAAAAATATTACAATGAAAGTTCTGCTGAGTAAATGGTTGATGGACTTGCTGAACTGAACGCTGTTCATTAGATACAGAGATGATTCTGTTTTGTTATGTCAGTATTCAGTATTTTCATTTTTATCCCACATGAATGGAGTTATTGTTATTCTCTAGTATTCCTTAGTCAGGGTGTCTGTTTTTTCACACTGGCCTGACATGTTTCTTTGTTGTTTAGAATATGTTACTGCATTTATATTTTAAAGATGTAGCCTTTAGTGCTGTGTGCCTAATATCGAAACATTCTCATGGCCCATGATAAATAGAAAATATGATCCAAATGAGACACCAGTGAGATCTAAACAGGTGAAATATTCAGATATCGTCCAAGTCTGGAACTAACGACAATTTCTTTCTTTTTGCAGCAGGAAAAAATGTCCATCCTCTGATCTGTTTTTTGTTTCATGAATAAATAAAGGTGTCATGTATTTATCACATTAAAACCACAGAAGAAGACTCAGATGAGTTGCTATGATTTGTGTACTGATATATTACCTCTGGGTTTAATTTTTACCCACACATTTACCCAAAATAACACTAGAGATGAGGGTTTCAGGCTTTTTGATTGGGCCAAATGTTAATTATATTAATACATTTTTTTTTTTAATTAAGATGTAGTATTAATTAATTGTCATTGAAATTCAATCACTTCTTTAAGGTATTATCACATTTATTCCTTCTTGACATTATTTTTCTTTTCACTCCCTGATCAGCAGCTCAGTTGAGAGAAGATTTCACTTCGAGCAGAAAGATTAATGATAGAAACGGTTGTTTGGTATCAAAGTGTGGATGAACGGGTCAAACAGGAAACTGGAGTTTATGTCACTTGAGAAATGTGTTTTTAGATTTTATTCACTTTTTTATTTTCTGTCACCGTTTGGTTCATTTTGGGCAGAAAAACTACGAGGTCAGTTTTAGGAAAAGATCGTAGTTTGTGTTCAAGCAGAAAATAGAAACTTGCCCAATATCTATGTATGTTTGAATTTAAAGAATACATTTTTATCTATTTTATTATAATTAAAAACTCAGGAAAAATAGCTAAAAGTCAGCTGATGTCAAGAAATATCATATTAGAATTTTAGAGCCTGAAATAGCAAATTTAAACTACTAAGCAAATTCTTTCTGTATGTTAGAAAATGCAGCAAAATACAGTAATGTTCCATGTTTTATATTATGTCACGTATATCAATGTTAGAATATGTACTTTAGAGAAGAAGGAGAAGAAGAGACGTCTCAGTAACTCAAAATGACACTCTCACTGTTTGCTTCGTCCAAACCTCATTTATGATACTTTCACATTATTATTATTATTATTATTATTCACTATATTCACATTAATCTCATTATTATTCAAAGGAAAAGCATGAAACCTTCTACATGAAAAATAACGATACATATTAAAACAGTTTTCTGTCAATCAACTGAGTGATTAATGGGCCGACAGTTTCAGCTTCACTTTTATAAATTCATGTTGATATTCATAAGAAAACATCAGATTTGATTAACTCTATATGTTTGTGTGTAAAGTATAAACACTTGGGTGAAGTACTTGTACTTCAAATGTGTCGAGTAATTGAGTAAATGTACCGAAACATTTGTTCCGCGAGCTTATCGAGAAAGAGGAGAGACTTCTCAGAGACAGACTGGAAAAGGGAAACATGTCTCTTGAATTAAAGGAATTAGAAATTAATTCAGGTCATGTTTGGTGTAAGCAATATGTATTCATTATTATTAGTAGTATTGTTATTATTATTATTATTATTATTATTATTATTATATGAAGGTGGCGTCAACGCACCTAAAAGCTATTTGCGAACAGCCATAAGACAGAAAAGGAGAGGAGGAAGAACATGAAGAGAGGCTTTTATTTTGTAAACGTCACCCGGAAGTTGTGCTTCGTGTTTTGTCTGTTTTCAGGGAAGAAGCGATCACAAGTCAAAGCTACTGTTGTATAAACATATTTCATATCATCAGAGTTGATCTCTGCCTCTCTGTGTGTTCAAGATGTCCAGGCTGCAGAGTCTGAAGGTTTTGATCAACCAGCGGCTAACTGCGGCTGTCGAGGACATTTTTGGACATTTAGAGAGGACAATAACCGAGTATGAGGAGGAGATGGACCGCCGCCAGCGGAAACTGCTCGATGTGGTTTTAACAGCTGAAGTCAAACAGCAGAGAGAAGCAGGTCGGTTCTCTTTGTCTGTGCTAAGCTAACGTTAGCCGAGCCGTCCACACAGACTGTTAGCAGCTAACGGCTAGGTAGCAGCTAACAGCTAACAGGAAACGGTGGCTGCGGAGTTAAGAAATCACTTCATGTTCAGCGTTTTAATGAAAGAAACTATTAAAGCGACTCTACGGACAATTAGTCATGTGGTGCGTTCACGTACCTTCGTACTGTTTGTTTATGTGGAGAACATCAGGCCTGCAGATGTTACAGATGTGTTCAGTCTCTCCACATTTCACTGTTAGACAGAAAGAAAAACCTTAATTAGACACATTTTATTGTATTTGATAATCGATCATTACATTATTCATAATATTTTAACACAATATAATATTTTTGTGTGTTATTATGTTATTAACTACAGTGATTATGGATCTCGCAGTGA
>CAFUXE010001348.1:74972-85077 GCA_903364295.1 Serranus cabrilla
TCATACCAAATCTTTTCCCACACTCAGAGCAGCTGAAAGGTTTCTCTCCTGTGTGGATTCTAACATGTGTTTTTAAACATCTATTTTCTGCAAAAGATTTCTTACAAACTGAGCAGCTGAATAGTTTCTCTCCTGTGTGAGTTTTCATGTGCCTTTTTAGATGTCTACTGGTGCCACACGTTTTCCCACACTCATTACAGCTGAATGGTTTCCCAGTAGCACTACATCTCAAATCTTTGACAGAACTCTCATCACTTTTAAAAGAGTTTAAACATGACTGAGGTTCTCTGGTCTCCTTCCAATCAGCACTGTCATCAGTCTCAGGGTCAGAAGAGGCTCCTGTCTGGTCATCAGTTTCTGGATCAGAGTCCCTGTGAGGTCCTGGTCCTCCACAGTCCTCTCCAGCAGCTTCTGTGTCCATGTGTTCAGTCTGTGTGTGATGCAGCTGTGAGGACTGAGGTTTCTCTTCATCATCTTCACTCTTCACAGGGACAGGAGTGAATGTGGACTTGGTGATATCAGCCTCCTCCAGCCCCTGAAGCTGCTGCTCTCCCTCCTGACTGCTCCAGAGTTCCTCCTGCTCCTCTTTAATGTGTGGGGGCTCTGGGTCCTCCTGGTCCAGACTGGAGCTCCTCTCCTGCTGCTCAGAGGGAACCTCCTCTTTAACCTCCAACAGCTGCTGGACGTCTGCAGGAAAGAGGAAACACACATTTATGAAGACACAGATTTCATGTAGGGGAGTAACAACATTTCCCGTGATTTATTTTTTGGAGTGCTAACTGCCGCTCACATCCCCATCCAATAAAGAACGAGATCATTTGCTACAGATGATTGATGTTGTTTTTTTACTGAATTCAACTCGTGCACAGTTTTGAGACAGCAGCAACACAGGATGGGTTCACTTTACTTAAAGTCATTATCTGATATCCTGACGATGTTCTATATCACACAGGTATTTAAACACATTGTAAATATATCCTGCTGCCACCGTGTACTCTTACTCGGTTAAATACTCTTTAACACTAGATGTACAGAAAGCCACCCATCAACCCTTTGCAAAGTAGGAAATGCTCTGTTTATCCCCACGAAATAGAAGTTAGTGTATTACTTAAATTCTGAGCGTCGACACAGTGTGTCTGTCTTCAGGTCTTTGGTGAAACTCAGAGGAGCTGAATGGTTTCCTGTCAGTGTTAAATCCATTATTAAGATTAACATTTTAATTTCTCCAGACACTGACTGATGTTGCCCGGTCTTTGCCATCATCATTGTCATCAGTTTCAGAAGAGTCTCCAGACTCATCTATAGAATCTGGTTTTAAATGTCTACCTGGTTCTGGTCCTCCACAGTCCTCTCCGCCAGCTTCTGTCTCCATCTGTGCAGCTGAGCTGCTGGCTGGAGGCTCTGCCTCTCTGTTCTCCTCAGTCTGGGGTTGATGAAGCTGTGATGACTGAACACCAACACACTTATGTCTCTTGACATGATGAGCCCAGCTGAACATTTTGTTACAAACGCCGCAGCTGAATTGTTTTATTTCTGTGTGGATGAGCTTGTGTCGCGTTAGCTGGCCTTTCTGTGTAAAACTTTTACCACAAACTGAGCAGCTGAATGGTTTCTCTCCTGTATGAATTCTTAAATGTGCCCTCAGATGAGCCTTGAAGCCAAATCTTTTCCCACACACCAAGCAACATACTGGTTTTTCATCAGTAGCACCTGTCATACCACTTATTGGTGCTTCAAAATTATTTTCAGTGTTTGAACCTGAATGCTGAAGATATAAGGACTGACGACCAACACATGGACTATGGATTTGGAGTTGATAATATCGAATGAACCTTTTGTCACAAACACCACAACTGAATCGTTTCTCTCCCGTGTGGACGACCATATGTTGGGTCAGATTTGACTTAAGTGTAAATCTTTTATCACAAACAGAACAACCAAAGGGTTCTTCTCCTGTATGAGTTGTCATGTGTCTCTTAAGAGTTTTCTTGTGACCATATATTTTCCCACATTCAGAGCAGCTGAAAGGTTTCTCTCCTGTGTGGCTCCTCATGTGCACTTGTAAACTTCCACTATGTGCAAAAGATTTCTTACAAACTGAACAACTGAATGGTTTCTCTCCAGTATGAGTCACCACATGTCTTTTCAGTTGTTCACTCGAGCCAAATTGTTTCCCACACTCAGAGCAACTGAATGGTTTCTCTCCGGTGTGGATTCTCAAATGTCTCTGTAAATGTCTATTCTCCGCAAAAGATTTCTCACAAACTGAGCAGCTAAATGGTTTCTCTCCAGTATGTGTCCTCATGTGTCTCTTGAGATCTGTTTTGCGGCCAA
Source organism: Serranus cabrilla (assembly GCA_903364295.1). Taxonomy (NCBI): domain Eukaryota; kingdom Metazoa; phylum Chordata; class Actinopteri; order Perciformes; family Serranidae; genus Serranus; species Serranus cabrilla. The sequence goes on from CAFUXE010001348.1 coordinate 77,307, forward strand.
ACCTTTTCTCACACTCAGAGCAGCTGAATGGTTTCTCATCAGCACTACATCTCAAATCTTTGACAGAACCTTCATAATTTTTTAAAGAGCTTAAATCTGACTGAGGTTCTCTGGTCTCCTTCCAATCAGCACTGTCATCAGTCTCAGGGTCAGAAGAGGCTCCTGTCTCGCCATCAGTATCTGGATCAGAGTCCCTATGAGGCCCTGGTCCTCCACAGTCCTCTCCAGCAGCTTCTGTCTCTATGTGTTCAGTCTGTGTGTGATGCAGCTGTGAGGACTGAGGTTTCTCTTCATCATCTTCACTCTTCACAGGGACAGGAGTGAATGTGGACTTGGTGATATCAGCCTCCTCCAGCCCCTGAAGCTGCTGCTCTCCCTCCTGACTGCTCCAGAGTTCCTCCTGCTCCTCTTTAATGTGTGGGGGCTCTGGGTCCTCCTGGTCCAGACTGGAGCTCCTCTCCTGCTGCTCAGAGGGAACCTCCTCTTTAACCTCCAACAGCTGCTGGACGTCTGCAGGAAACACAGAAATACACATTTCTTCAATGCTAAATGGGGGTATGATGTCATGCCTGTGTGATACAGGGACAGGAGGACAAAAGTACTGTACTGTAGAGAGTTCATTAAAACAATTCCTATTTATTTAATTCATGTAATTTATTTTTTTCTTTCTCTACAACTGCTGGCTAACAAAAGATGCACATCTTGTGTTGTTTATGTTAGTATTTTACTATTTATTGATTTACTTTTACTGTTTTTGTTTTCTTGACGCTGATTATCGTAAAGTAACTGTCTGGACATTTATTTGTTCCTGAAAATCAGAAAAGAAGCATCAGCTGATTGGACATGTCACACATTTGTCAGCGTCAGGAAAAATGAGACCATGTAAAACTTTTTATAATTCAATGAGTAAAAATCAGAGGTGGAAGAAAAAGAAAAAGTACAGTACTTGTGAATATGTTCTGCTCTTAATCAGATTTTATTCTGCTATTTTTCTACAAACTTTAACACTACTTGTGCTTTTATTATATTGTACATTTTCTGTTATTCTTTGTTTCCTACCCAGAGACTATAGTAGAAAATTAGTTTGTAGCTAACTCTAGTGCAGCTTAGAAGTCTCTGTAAAATAAAAAAAATAAAAAATATATATACATATATGAAATAGGCATTTTAATATTATATCCACAGGTTTTTTGTTTTTTTTCATTTGTGGTGATGACAAAGCCAGAAAGAAATGACCTAAAAAACAATAATCCAGAAACTTTGATATGTGATAAAATCTTAAAACAATAACAAACCACTAATCAGTATAATACTTATAATAAATAACTAGTAAATTGGTAATTAATTCAGCTTATTAAAGTTATTTTAACGCTAAATATTTCTGAAATCTAAGCAGTTTAATAATATTTATTTAAATGAGATGTTTGCTGTTGCACACAACATTTTATATACAGTATTAAGTATTTGTTCATATTACCAAAGTATTTAACAGTCTTTCAGCACGACTTGGATGACTATTATAAAATTGCATTATAACGAAAAAATACATATAATAATAATAATAACAATAATAATAATAATAAGAAGAAGAAGAAGAAGAAGAAGAAGAAGAAGAAGAAGAAGAAGACTTGTGTAAAATAAAAAAAACCTAAATACATAAAGTAGCATGAAACGGAAATACTCAATTAAAGTACAAGTACCTCAAACGTGTATTCAAGTACAGTACAGTTAATATTCTAAATAATAACGAAGAAAGTCTCAACAACACAAATCGCTATCAACCTGTTAGCAGGAGCTGCTAGCTCTTAACCGCTAACAGTCTATGCGGGCGGTTCAGCTAACGTTAGCTTAGCACTGACTGAGTAAAGAGTAAAGAGTGAAAACCAACCTGCTTCTCTCTGCAGCTTCATTAGCGGCCTTTAAATCCACATCCAGCAGTTTACACGGAGTTTCTGTCCTTATTTCCACTCAGCTCGCAGGCTAACACAAATGCTAACTACTCCCTCTCTCTGCACACTTCCGCTGTTTGCGCGTGCACGCGTAAACTCGGTCACGTCACACATCTGGCAGCGAGCGGAAGAGCGAGTCTGACTGGGTCCGCACCATTATTATTATTTATTATTACCACCAATTCTCTCCTCATCACTTCTCGCCAGCTGTGTGAAAAGAAGTGCACCCACTGACATGACGCGGTGTAACGCTGTTTTGAGTTCGTCATGAAACACGCTCTGTACCAGTCAGTTCCGGGAGACTGACGGCACCCCCAAGTTTTATGTGAAAATTATGTAAAGATGCTTATACTTGCAAACCATTTCTAAAAGTGATTAAACTGTGATTTTTTTGGTTTGTTATCTTATTCCATCCATTTAATTTTACTTGTATCTATTTACTCTATTATTTAAACATATTGTTAATATTTGTCCATGTTAAGATATTTTCTTATTCATCTGGATTATAACATTGAGCACATTGTCTGAAATATATTTGAATTTCTTTTCTTTTTTTTTTAAGTTCCACTTTAAAACTTTTAAATTTGAGATGCAAAATTAGCAATTTACTTGACTCAAAGGGACAAACTGCAGGATGGGCCTGAAGTTGGTGCTGAGGCCTTGAGGAGGAGCAACATTAAAGCCAGGCTGAGACTGGAGACTTTCCTGCAGCTATGTGTCTGATCAGGGAGAGCTGAAGTTCAGTATTTGTCTTGGCAGAGTCTTATTAATTTTAACGTAGCATCATTTTTTAAATGTCACATTTGATTGTTGAACATTATGTAAATAAAGTGTTCTTTAAAAATGTAAATCTTCTTTTTCTTTGGGTTTTTGGGGCTCTTCCCTGTGGAATGACTCGGCTTTTCTATTTAGCCTAACTTTATAATTAAAAAAGGTTCTTATTCACTCCGTATCCACTTTATGAACGAATGCCTTATTTATCATTGTATGCCAACATAATTGCTGTGCAGCTCTTTCAGGGACAAAATCCACACATTTCACTTAAAACAATCAAAGACAGATTAGAGGTTAAAACATTCTGTTTCTACTGATTACAACAAATATAAAAATGGTGTCAAAGAGCCTCAAACTGAAATAAACCTTTCGATGAAAACATTGAAACCAGAAATCTAACAACTGTAGGAAAAAAACAATTCAAGACATGACGCAGTACCTTTTCAAATTATTATTAACACCAATAACCAATTAATTATTTAAGTCTTCTTCTCCAACAGGCTTCAACTTCAAATGTGTACAAATGATGTGACTTGTGTGTTTAATTAAACATTTCTCAGATTTTAAATGTATTAACCAAAAACATAAACATTTTAAACACAGGTTTCTATCAGTAAATTAGAGACATATGGATATTATGCTCATATTGAGACTTATTTGATGTGGCTTCCAGGAAGACAGGAAGTCCTTTTATTACCATCTGCAGAAGAACCACAAACCATCTGAAACTTCTTCTTCTGTGGTTTTGATGAAATGAAAAAGTCACAGTGATTAGAACACGGCACATTTATTAAAAATAGATCAAAAGATTTTTCCAGCTGCAAAAGGAGTTTCTTTCTTCCAATAATAATAACAATTAAAATAAAAACAACAAAAATTTCGCTTTCAAAGTCAAAGTGAAGTTTGAATGAGGGAGGTAACTTTAGCTGTGAACATAAACCAACCAGGTAAACCAGGTTTTTTTCACAAAACATCTATTTTCTTTCTTTCTTACACACTTTAGTGGAGGTCGGCCGTCTGTTTATTAAGTCTATAAGGCAGACAATAACACATACTTTTTTCAGAACATTACAGGTTCCTTTGTCGAAGATTGCGCAGATGAAGAAGCCGTATTACTTCAGAGAGAGTAACACATTTGTTGTGATAGGATTTTGAGACCCCATCTAGATATTTTTACATTTCCAAATGCCAACCTGTTTGAGTTTGTTCTTAGAGTTCATTTTCAGCTGCTTCCACATTCATCTTTCACTGGCATGATTACGAATGGAATAAATTCTCTCCTGTAATATTTCACTTGTGGTTAAATCTGAAATAAATAAACTAAATGTAGTCTTATGCAGTGACTCGAGCAGTTTTCTCTCATGCCAACTTTCTCCCCTTTGCAGCTACAGCTGGTGCTTTATGTGTTGGAACTCACTGTACATTCACATGAGGATTAACAGTTCAGGAGTGAAGTATGCCGAATGATTTGCTCTATTAATGCTTCAGGGTTAGTCTCAGAGCTTGTTGAACCTTCTTTCTGAAACAGGCTCAGAACAGCTTGATGCTTTGCTACCAGAATCACATCCCATAATACTGACAGACATCTCGTTATTTTTAATGCTTTAACAAACATCACCTGGTTTCCTTCCAAAAATCACTATCAACACTGTCATCAGTATCAGGTTGTACATGTGTATCTGGATGGGAGTTCCTGTCTGGTCCTGGTCCTTCATCAGCTTCTGTCTCCTTCTGTTCGGCTGAGCTGCTGGCTGGAGGTTCTGTCTCTCTGTTCTCCTCAGTTTGATTCTCATGAGGCTGTGACAACTGAACACCAACACATTTATGGCTTCTGAGCTGATGAGGCCAGTTAAACAATTTGGCACAAACACTGCAGCTGAATGGTTTCTCTGCCATGTGGACGCTCATGTGTTCAGTCAAATTCCCTCCTTGTAAAAAACCTTTGCCACATACAGAGCAGCTGAATGGTTTCTCTCCTGTATGAGTTCTCATGTGTATCTTCAGATTTCCCTTGAGTCCAAAACTTTTCCCGCACACAGAGCATCTAAATGACTTTTCCCCAGTGTGAGTTATAATGTGTCTCTTCAGATCTGTCTTGCTGACAAAACTTTTCCCGCACTCAGAACAGCTGAATGGTTGCTCTCCTGTGTGGACGTGCATGTGTCTCTGTAAACATCCACTCAGTGTAAAAGATTTCTTACAAATTGAACAACTGAATGGTTTCTCTCCTGTATGAGTTCTCATATGTCTCTTCAGGGTTTCCTTGAGGACAAAACTTTTTCCACACTCAGAGCAGCTAAATGGTTTTTCTCCTGTATGAGTCATCATGTGTCTCTTTAGACCAGTCTTGCTGGAAAATCTTTTCCCACATTCAGAGCAGCTACGAGGTTTCTCACCAGCACTACAGTTGGAATCACTGACAGGGCTGCCATCTTTTTCCAGAGAGTTTAAACCTGACTGAGGTTCTCTGGTCTCCTTCCAATCAGCACTGTCATCAGTCTCAGGGTCAGAAAAATCTCCAGTCTTGTCATCAGGATCTGGGTTTAAGTGTGTATCCAGATCTAAGAGTCTGTCTGGTCCTGGTCCTCCACAGTCCTCTCCAGCAGCTTCTGTTTCCATGTGTTCAGCTGAGCTGCTGGCTGGAGGCTCTGCCTCTCTGTTCTCCCCAGTTTGACTCTGATGAAGCTGTGAGGCCTGATGACAAACAGCCTTGTGTCTTATGAACTGATAAAGCCAAGTGAATGTTTTGTCACAAACACTGCAGCTGTAGTTTTTCTTCTTTATGTGGACCTCCATATGTTTGGTCAGATATCGTCTCCATGCAAATTCTTGACCACAAATTGAGCACCTAAACTGTGTTTGTCTCATGTGGATCCTCATGTGTTGAACTAAAGCCTCACTGTCACTGACACTTGTATTACACACTGAGCAATGCAAAGGTTTCTCCCCTGCGTGACAGGCGATGTAAGGATTTGGAATATCTGACATGGCAAATGTTTTATCACTGATGGCACGACTAAATTGTTTCAGTTTTGTGTGAACTCTCGTGGGAACCTGTGACTGGTGCTTAATGGTGCTGCTAAACAGTTTGTTGGCTTTCTGAAGCTGTGAAGACTCACCAGCACATCTGTGTTTTAAAAGCTGTGACTCCAAAGTGAATTTTTTTTCACAAACAATGCACCCAAGTGGTTTCTCTCCTGTATGGACAGATATGTGTCTCGTCAGAAATCCTCCGGTTGAAAAACCTTTACCACAAACTGAGCAACTAAATGGTTTCTCTCCTGTGGGAGGACTCTTGTGTGTCAGCAGAGTGTGACTGTCTTCAGGACTTTGATGACACTCAGAGGAGCTGAGCGGTTTCTTGTCAGTGTCACTTCCTGTTTCATTGACAGAGACGTCCTCAGTTTTCAGAGGGTTTGGACCTGACTGCAGCTGTGTGGACGGTCTGCAAAAATCCCCATTAACAGTGTCCTCAGACTTTGGTGGAGTTTCAGCCTCGTCATCAGAGCAGCTGAATGGTTTCTTGACGATATTATATCCTTCATTTCCAGAGACCATTTTATTTCTCCAGTACGTGAAACCTGACTGATGTTTCCTAGTCTGTTTCCAAAACTCAGTGTCAACACTATCATCAGGTTCAGTAAAGTCTCCCGTCTGGTCATCAGGATCTGGTTGTAAATGTGTATCAAGATCAGAGTTCGTGTCTGGTTCTGGTCCTCCACAGTCCTCTCCATCAGTTCCTGATTCCATCTCTTCACTTGAGCTGCTGGCTGGAGACTCTGCCTCTCTGCTCTCCTCAGTTTGAGTTCCTTGAAGCTGTGATGACTGAACACCAACACACTTATGTCTCTTGACCTGATGAGGCCATTTGAACATTTTGTTACAAACGCTGCAGCTGAATTGTTTTCTTTCTGTGTGGATGGCTTTGTGTCGAGTCAGCTGACCTTTCTGCGTAAAACTTTTACCACAAACTGAGCAGCTGAATGGTTTCTCTCCTGTGTGAATCCTTACGTGTCTATTTAAAAGTGACATGCAGCTAAATCTTTTACCGCACTCGGAGCAAGCTAACATTTTGTCACAATCACTGCATCTGATTTTTTTCTCTCCTGTGTGTTGTGTCTGCTCTACGGTATGTGTTAATCTTTTACCGCAAACAGAACAACCTTCTTCTGTATGTGTTGTCATGTGTCTCTTAAGGTGTTTCTTTTGGCCAAATCCTTTCCCACACTCAGAACAGCTGAAAGGTTTCTCTCCTGTGTGGCTTCTCGTGTGTCTCTGTAATGCTCTCCTATATGCAAAGGATTGCCTACAAACTGAGCAACTATAAGGTTTCTCTCCTGTGTGGACTCTGCTGTGTCTCCTTAGATTACCCTTGATACTAAATATTTTCCCACATTCAGAGCAGCTGAATGGTTTCTCTCCTGTGTGGCTTCTCATGTGTATCTCTAAGTTACCACTCCGTGTGAAAGATTTCTTACAAACTGAGCAGCTGAAGAGTTTCTCACCAGAACTACACATGGCATCACTGACAGGAACTGACTGAGGTTCTCTGGTCTCCTTCCAATCAGCACTGTCATCAGTATCTGGTTCAGAAGAGGCTCCTGTCTCGTCATCAGTATCTGGATCAGAGTCCCTGTGAGGTCCTGGTCCTCCACAGTCCTCTCCAGCAGCTTCTGTCTCCATGTGTTCAGTCTGTGTGTGATGCAGCTGTGAGGACTGAGGTTTCTCTTCATCATCTTCACTCTTCACAGGGACAGGAGTGAATGTGGACTTGGTGATATCAGCCTCCTCCAGCCCCTGAAGCTGCTGCTCTCCCTCCTGACTGCTCCAGAGTTCCTCCTGCTCCTCTTTAATGTGTGGGGGCTCTGGGTCCTCCTGGTCCAGACTGGAGCTCCTCTCCTGCTGCTCCTCTTTATCAACAACCACTTTCTGGACATCGGAAGGTGAATCTGAAACACACACAACAGACTTATTGTCTAATTAGCTAAATTCACTTCAATAGGGAGGCAGGTTAAGGATGGCATCATCTGCTTTAAAGATGGGACTTC
>CAFUXE010001348.1:100837-113909 GCA_903364295.1 Serranus cabrilla
CATCCTGCTGCAGTTCTCCCCCGGCCTGTATCTGAGGAAACACGGAACTTACAACAAGCTTCTTAATGTCCAGGAGAAGAAACAACATGTTAGCAGGAGCTAGCTGCGGCTAACGTTAGCTTAGCAACATTAACAGTGAACGTGTTTCCGGCAGGAGAAAGAAAACAAACCTGCTCTTTGTAGTTTAGTTTCAGCTTTTCAAACACATGCAGCAGTTTGTGATGTCGCTCTTTCTTTACCAAACTAAACACTGGCGCCTTTCACTCCGCCGTCCTCCTCACGACTCAGACACTGACTATTAGGTCCGGGGGCGGAAGGAATACGGGGCGGACCGGCTACTTCCGCTCACTGTTCCCACACCAAAAGTATTTCAAAATAAATCAGGCTGCGACAATGAAAAATAATTAATAAATAATTATACATTTGTTAATATGCCATTAAATTAACCAAATGTAATAAATGTCAGCAATAATTAGTTTTAAATAATTGTATTTATTCAAATTTGTATTAATGGCCTACTTATTTAATTGTCTATTTAATTCCCCAAATTAATAAATAATAATTAATTCTTTATTGATTGATTTTAGAGCAATTTTAATGGCATTTTATTGTCAACATTAAATCACAATAATCATTCATCAAACATCAACTGAAGGGACCACCTTGTAGATGGTAAAAACATATAATTCATAATATATAAAATTTATTGGAGCCAACACATATAAAGCAAAGTATTTTAGTAACATAATTGTATTTTTCAAAATGTATAGGTATCCAAAATTATATGATTAAAATCAGATTTCCAATAAAAGTGTGAAAATCCTAGTTATTTCAATCCTCACAAGAAACTAGATGTGATAAACAAAAACAGCACGTTTTAATGAGGAGTAAGAACAGAAGCAGAACACAGGAACAAAAGGAAACAGGAAACGGTTTCAGTCTGAATCGTTAATCAATTTAACCCTCTGAACCACAACAAACCACAAGTGTTTGTGTTTTGATTTTTCTGTTGTTTTATCTTCCTCTCTGTGTCCTTTTATTTCTCCACAACATATAAAATGTGTATAAATCTCTGAGTCCTGCAGCTCTGTGGAATCAGCACAATCAGGAACAACTCAGACAGAATAACACAGTTAGAACGACAGAAATCAGAAAAAAGGAAAAATGAGTTGAATTATCTGATACATAAAAAAATGAATTTATATAAACTCTTCTAAGTGTCATGAATGTTGTAAAAATAAAAAACTTTGCTCCACATATTGAAGTGTTTCCATGTTTCCAGCCTCTCCTGACCTCTCCTCTCTGCTCTGTGTAAACATTTCACTTAATTTTTGTTGTTGACATATTAAATGAAACATGTAAATTAAAGTGATTCTGACAGAAATATCACAATTGTAAGGTTTGTTTTAGTCACTTTTTCCAACTGAAACTTTCTTAAGCTGATCCGTTCAAGGACCGTCAGAAAGTTCAGTGAAAAAGACAATAATGCCTGTTTTTTACAGCTTCTTTCTACAATAAATGGTTTATTTTTGGCAGTGTTTTAACAACATACATTTCACAGGGTTAAATATCTTTAGATCAAACATTAACCTTTAAAAAACACATTGAAAATCATTTTACAGTTATTTGACACCACTTCTTTTTTATATCTTTGGCAGGTTTGTTGAAACGTTAATTCTTATTTAATGTTTGTTTCATGATATGACATTTTCATTCCATTTTCCATTTATTATCAATGTTTCCACAATAACTGAGCAATAGATTACATTATTATAATAACTTTTCAAAAGTAAAATTTTCAGTCCAGCATAAAAAGGGCATTTACAATAATCAGAACAGAGAGAAAACCTCATTAAACAATCAAATTAAAACACGCGACATTATTATCTGGTCTCCTCCCAGTCATCAACACTCACTTCAATCTCAGCAAAGAAGGAGTCTGATGTCTGGTCATCAGTATCCGGATGTAAATGTTTCTCTGAATCAGAGTTCCTGTCTGGTTCTGGTCCTCCACAGTCCTCTCCAGCAGCTTCTGTTTCCTTCTGTTCAGCTGAGCTGCTGGCTGGAGGTTCTGCCTCTTTGTTCTCTTCAGTTTGAATCTGATGAAGCTGTGAGGACTGAACACCAACACATTTATGGGTTTTGAGCTGATGAGGCCAGTTGAACATTTTGTCACAAACACTGCAGCTGAATCGTTTCTGTCCTGTGTGGATGATCATGTGTCTCTTCAGAAGATCACTGGTGACAAACATTTTCCCACACTCTGAGCAACTAGATGGTTTCTCTCTGGTGTGGACCAACATGTGTTGTGTCATTTTTACTTTCTCTCTGAATCTTTTACCACATACTGAGCAATGGAAAGGTTTCTCTCCTGTGTGGATGCTCATGTGTCTCTGTAAACTTCCACTCTGAGTAAAAGTTTTTTTACAAACTGAGCAGCTGAAAGGTTTCTCTCCTGAATGAGTTCTCATGTGTATCTTCAGGCTTCCATTGCGGCCAAATCTTTTCCCACACTCAGAGCAGCTAAAAGGTTTCTCACTCTCTCTTTGAATTTTCAGAGAGTTTGATCCTGACTGAAGTTCTCTGGTCTCCTTCCAATCAGCACTGTCATCAGTCTCAGGGTCAGAAAAGTCTCCTGTCTTGTCATAAGTATCAGTCTGTGAATATGGATCTGGATCAGAGTTCCTGTCTGGTCCTGGTCCTCCACAGTCCTCTCCATCAGCTTCTGTTTCCATGTGTTCAGTTTGAGTTTGCTGAAGCTGTGAGGACTGACGACCAACACATTGATGGTTTCTGAGCAGTTTATACCAAGTGAATCTTTTGTGACAAACAGTGCAGCTGTAAGGCTTCTCTCCTGTATGAATTCTCACGTGTTGGACCAAGTTGGACTTGTCATGGAATCTTTTACTACAAAATGAACAGCTGAATGGTTTCTCTCCTGTGTGGATTCTTATGTGTGTCTGCAAACTTCCGCTCTGTGTAAAGGTCTGTTTACAAACGGTGCAGCTGAAAGGTTTTTCTCTTGTATGAGAGCTTATGTGTTTCTTCAGATCTGTCTTGCGGCCAAATCTTTTCCCACACTCTGAGCAGCTGAAAGGTTTCTCTCCTGTGTGTAAGCTTTGGTGTTTCTTCAAATCTGTCTTGCGGCCAAATCTTTTACCACACACAGAGCAGTTAAAAGGTTTCTCTCCTGTGTGGCTTCGCATATGTAACTGTAAATACCCACTTTGCACAAAAGATTTTTTACAAACTGAACAGTGAAATGGTTTCTTTCCTGTATGGATATTTATGTGTCTCTGTAGGCATCCACTCTGAGTAAAAGACTTCTGACAGACTGAGCAGCTGAATGGTTTCTCTCCTGTATGAGTTATCATGTGTCTCTTCAGATCTGTCTTCCGACAGAATCTTTTCCCACAATCAGAGCAGCCAAATGGTTTCCCACCAGCACTACATCTGAAATCACTGACATAATCTTCATCATTAACCAGAGAGTTTAAACCTGACTGACGTTCACTGGTCTCCTTCCAACCATCACTGTCCTGAGTCTGGGGTACAAATGTGTCTACAGTCTTGTCTTCATTATCTGATTGTAAATGTGTATCTGGATCTGAGTTCCTGCCTGGTTCTGGTCCTCCACAGTCCTCTCCAACAGCTTTTGTTTCCATTTGTTCAGTTGAGCTACTGGCTCGAAACTCTGCCTTCCTGTTCCACTCAGTTTGAGTCTGATTAAGCTGTAAGGACTGACCACCAACACATTTGTGGTTTCTGAGCAGTTTGTACCATGTGAATGTTTTCTGACACACACTGCAGCTGTATGGTTTCTCACCTGTGTGAATTCTCATGTGTTTAACTAAGTTGGACTTGTCATGAAATCCTCTACCACAAAACGAGCAGCTGAATGGTTTTTCTCCAGTGTGGATTCTCATGTGTGTCTGTAAACTTCCACTCTGTGTAAAAGTCTGTCTGCAAACTGAGCAGCTGTAAGGTTTCTCTCCTGTGTGAGTACTCATGTGTTTCTTCAGATCAGTCTTGCGGCTAAATCTTTTCCCACACTCAGAGCAGCTGAAAAGTTTCTCTCCTGTGTGGATTCTCATGTGTAACTGTAAATGCCCACTCTGTGCAAAGGATGTCTTACAAACTGAACAACTGAAAGGTTTCTCTCCTGTGTGGATGCTCATGTGTCTGTGTAAACATCCACTTTGTGTAAAAGATTTCTTACAGATTGAGCAGCTGAAAGGTTTCAGTCCTGTGTGAGTTACCATGTGTCTCTTTAAGTCTGTCTTGCGACCAAATCTTTTCCCACACTCAGAGCAACTAAAAGGGTTCTCATCAGTACTATGCCTCGAATCATTGACAGGGACTTCATCATTTTTCAGAGAGTTTAAACCTGTCTTAGGCTCTCTGGTCTCTTTCCAATCATCATCAGCATCAGTCTCGGACTCAGAAGAGGCTCCAGTCTCGTCATCAGAATCTGGATCATAGTCCCTGTCTGGTCCTGGTCCTTCACAGTCCTCTCCAGCAGCTTCTGTCTCCATGTGTTCAGTCTGTGTGTGATGCAGCTCTGAGGACTGAGGTTTCTCTTCATCATCTTCACTCTTCACAGGGACAGGAGTGAATGTGGACTTGGTGATATCAGCCTCCTCCAGCCCCTGAAGCTGCTGCTCTCCCTCCTGACTGCTCCAGAGTTCCTCCTGCTCCTCTTTAATGTGTGGGGGCTCTGGGTCCTCCTGGTCCAGGCTGGAGCTCCTCTCCTGCTGCTCCTCTTTAACAACAATCACTCTCTGGACATCTGAAAGTAAAGCTGAAACAAAAAGAAAATTAACTATATTTACTAATAATTAAAGAAATCGACATTACCTGGATTCGCTTGGTTTCCCAAAGTCCATCATACAATAAAATGCAACATTTTATTATAATACCTTCACCTCCTTCTGGCATGGGAGGAATTCTGAGAGACCATGGAGAAGGACTTTCGGCTGGCAACAAGAGGTTCTGGCAAACAGTTTGACAGCTCCGGAAAGAGAAACATGTCTTTGCTAAAGCTGTGATCATCTTGACCTAAACTGGGAACATTGTTGGTGTAAAGAACACTTTGAGGAGCTCCTGAATCCGACCGCATGGCCTTTGAGGCTCAGGGGGAGACTTGACCACATCCCTGGCGGATGTCGCTGAAGCAGTCAAAAAGCCCCTAATAACGAGGAGGCAAATGAAAAAATCCATTTCTATGTAAATATTTTTTAGGGTCATCCCGGTGGCACAGACCACAGAGAACCGGTCTCTGCCAGCAGACTCAGAGCCCTTTCCTGCATCTCTCCCGCTAACAATGAATCCTTAAAAATGCCCCAAAAACATCTATAAAAAGCTCTTTTTATTGCGCACAGGTTGGGTTTTAGTGCAGCACTTTTTGAAGTAATTAAATATAATTATGATATAATATTACATAATTGGTCCCACAGAGACTGATGTTAACTGGGACCAGACATTTCTAGAAGAAAACAGAAAACCGTATATTTCTAACCTGCCACCTTTTACATATTTTTTTTACTACAGACATGAAACCTTTTCTTTCTGGTGATACTCACATTTTGTTATCGGCTCTTGTTTTTCATTTAGAACAGACATGATGGAAATATAATTTTAAACTAATGCTTTGTGCCTCTCCAAGTTAATTGTTACTGTATGTGCTGAAATACAAAAACATTAAAAAAATACATAATAATAATATTAATAACCCCTCACACAAGTTACTGTATCTTAATAGGAAGTTAAGGACGTGGGTGTAAAGTAAAACCAACGCACACTGTCAAACTGTCTGCTGAAATATTCAGTTTCACTTGTTTTCTGAACTTTGAATGCAAACATTTTTAACAAACTAATACAGAATGAAAAGCATCAGCACGTCAGAGGTTTGACCGAACACATCTATAGTTTACTGTGTAATGATCGTCAGCTCACCTTGATGGATCAGACAGTCTGAGTCCTCCTCCTCCTTTAAAACAACTTCCTCTTTGATTTTCAAATCAAAGTTCCGTCTGAGCTCCATCCTGCTGCAGTTCTCCCCCGGCCTGTATCTGAGGAAACACGGAACTTACAACAAGCTTCTTAATGTCCAGGAGAAGAAAGAACATGTTAGCAGGAGCTAGCTGCGGCTAACGTTAGCTTAGCAACATTAGCGGTGAACGTGTTTCTGACAGGAGAAATAAAACAAACCTGCTCTTTGTAGTTTAGTCTCAGCTGTTCAAACACACGCAGCAGTTTGTGATGTCGCTCTTTCTTTACTAAACTAAACACTGGCGCCTTTCACTCCGCCGTCCTCCTCACGGCTCAGATACTGACTATTAGTTCCGGGGGCGGAAGGAATACGGGGCGGACCGGCTACTTCCGGATAATTGTTCGTGCTTAAAAAATATATTTTGGCTCTTTTTTTCTGTTAAAATAAATAATTTTCTAACTGTTATGCTTCTTAGCTGTCAAAATCATAAAATAATAAACATAGTTAATTAAAATAAATCAGAAAAGAGCAGACAGTTGTTGTCTTTTTGTTGTTGTTGTTTTACTTCAAGTACTTGTTTCCTAATATATATTTATACTTAGTACTTTGTTCTTTTTCACCAACACACCACAGCAGACTCCTTGTATGTGAAAATCTACTTGGCAGTAAAAAAAACTATTCAGATAAACAAGTTTTCTGGCTGCTGTTTCTGACAGCCTCTTTTATGGAAGCTTTTATTTAGGGAAACATAAACAGCTGTTCACTTCCGCACTTTGCTGTCTGCGAGGCGGAACTCATGAACTCAGTCCGCCTGCTGCTGGCCTGTTTGCGGACAGTATATGGCCTCTTTGTCCGCAGAAAAGGAGCAACATGTGCGCCGTGCAGCTGCTGCGGGTGTCGGTCCATGAGCGGATGAGCGCCGCCGCTGAAGAAGTTCTGCTGCGGGTGGAAAAAGGAGAAGAAGCGGCGCTGAGAGCGCTGCTCACCGAGCGGCTCACGGCGGCTGCGGAGCAGATTGTCGGTCTGTTGGAGGAAACCGTGGCGGAGTACGAAGACAGAGTGCAGCGGTCAGAGCGGGAGATCTGCCGCCAGAGGAGGCTGCTCGATGCCGTGCTGAAGCCCGAAGTCCGGCTGCACAGAGCAGGTCAGTCCCGGAGAAACACGGAGACATGCTAATGTTGCTAATGTTAGCCGCGAAAACATCAAAGTTTCACTAAACGGTAACAGTTTCTGTAGTTTAGTGTCCAGAGTCTGAGACTCACTGAAGTCCGCACAGAAACATGTAAAAAATATCACGACTTAAAGTCATATTCAACAAGAAATACTTCGTTAGCAGCTATCAACTACAACTGAGTCGCACCGCCCGCAAAGCCTCATGGGACCTGTAGTTGACAGTAAAAATTAAACCTTATGAAAAAATAAAAGTTCCTTTCAGGTTTATTGTCTTTGAACAACAAACAGAACTTAACCAACAATTGTATTCTTTTCATTTAGAATTTAAAAAACGCCTTATTATTATAAGAGACATCAGCAGTTATAATCCTGAAACTAGACAACCATGGGCTGAAACTCTAACAAAATATCTGTTTCTTACTAAACCTATAATTTTATTGTTTTTTACACTCTATGTCAGATCATGTTCTCATCTCCTGTTGACCTGCTGTCTCCCAAAATCAGTGCTGAACATCCAAACATGATGTAAATAAACTGACACCTGTTTGTTTCACTTGATATTAATATTCGCCTGTGTTTCAGTTTTACCTCCAAATGTCCAGAAAGTGGTTGTTGTTAAAGAGGAGCAGCAGGAGAGGAGCTCCAGTCTGGACCAGGAGGACCCAGAGCCCCCACACATTAAAGAGGAGCAGGAGGGAGAGCAGCAGCTTCAGGGGCTGGAGGAGGCTGATGTCACCAAGTCCACATTCACTCCTGTCCCTGTGAAGAGTGAAGATGATGAAGAGAAACCTCAGTCCTCACAGCTGCATCACACACAGACTGAACACATGGAGACAGAAGCTGCTGGAGAGGACTGTGGAGGACCAGGACCTCACAGGGACTCTGATCCAGATCCACATTTACATCCTGATACAGATCACAAGACAGGAGACTTTTCTGACCCAGAAACTGATGACAGTGCTGATTGGAAGGAGACCAGAGAACCTCAGTCAGGTTTAAACTGTTTGAAAAATGATGCCGTTCCTGTCAGTGAGTTGAGGGTTAGAACTGGTGAGAAACTATTTGGCTGCTCTGAATGTGGGAAAAGATTTCCCCGTAAGGAAACTCTACAGAACCACATGAGACTCCACACAGGAGAGAAACCGTTCAGCTGCTCGGTTTGTCAGCAATCTTTTGCACGTAAAGCAAGTTTACGCAAACACTTGAAAACCCACTCGGCAGAGAAACGATTCAGCTGCAGTGTTTGTAACCGCAAGTTCTACTGGTGTCACCAGCTTAAAATCCACCAAATGGACTGTTGTTTGTCTTCTGGTACGGGAGCTTCTTTCAGCTCTGACTGATGTGTGATTGCCACTAAATAGTTTAATAAATACAGTTTGAGAGGCTTGTGTTCCCTATTTTTTTTCATGATGGTTTACAAAGACTTAAATACCAAACACTTGTTTTGTGTATTAAGATTTATTTATTTACTTTAATAAAATTAAAACAAAAATTCATGATTTTTAAATGTTTCCTTAAAAACAAGATACATTTGCTACATTTAACCTTCTGGGAGCAACATAGATAGATTGTCTTTTTATGGGGAGATAGCAGGTCAACAATAGATCACATTAAAGTTGCGAACATCATCTGAAAGCTAGAAAACTGCATCTGATATGCAGCTCAGATGCACCTATGACACAATGTGCTCAAAGTACAGATAATGGCTTGGGACGTCGGATTGAAACTCTTCCACCTCCATACTCTTGGCAGGAAGGTGATGCATGGTGAATGTCAGCAGTCAGATGGAGCTGAAAAGGCAGATACATCCAAAGATAAAGTTAAACTTTATCTGCCTCATGGTGAGCCAAGAGAAAAAGGACCCTCAGAGGAAACTGTCTAATAAACCAGGCTTTTTTTAGGCTGATTTATTTATGATTAATTTCTTTCAATTAAGCAATTTATTGCAACAACTGATGCTTTGAATTGAGTTAACTTTGTATCATGGAAATTAATTAATGGGGAAAAAAACAGATTTCCCAAAATGTATGATTGTCTTTCAGAAAACAATAACCGATCCAAGCATAACAGATAGGTGTTTCTGAGAACAATAAACGTTTTTTAAACATTGATTAAAATCCCATGTTGTTTCTTTGAGTTTGCAGACTGTTGAATTGTAGAAATGTCCAAACGTGCATAAGTAAATGTATTCCTGTGTTTCAGATTCCCCTTCAGTTGTCCAGAGAGTGTTTGGAGGTTAAAGATGAGGTTCCCTCTGAGCAGCAGGAGAGGAGCTCCAGCCTGGACCAGGAGGACCCAGAGCCCCCACACATTAAAGAGGAGCAGGAGGAACTCTGGAGTCAGGAGGGAGAGCAGCAGCTTCAGGGGCTTTAGACATAATCCTGCTTAGAAACCCTATAGCTGCTCTGACTAAAGGGTTCCTTGAAAGTAGAGATCTGAAGAGACACGTGAGAACTCACACAGGAGAGAAACTATCCAGCTGCACTGCGTGTGATAAAAGATGTGGGTACACCTGACACAACACACAGCAGTCCAGCCAAAGAGAAACCATACAGCTGCGCCACATGTGGTAAAGTTTTCTTTGATTGTAGCCAAATTAAAAAACACCTGAAAACTCATTCAGGAGAGAGACCACATAGTTGATCAGTTTGTGGTGAAGGTTTCTTTCATATTAGGCAAATGAAGATACATACGAGATCTAGACCAGAAACCTTCTGGGGGGAAACCATCTCGCTGCTCTAAGTGTGATCTACGATCAATCCACATCAAACTGATTCAAAAGATTTTAAGTTCACATTGTTCTGCTGCTGCTTTGTTTAAAGGACTTTGCAATAAATTATATTATGATTCTGTTATCATTTGTAAAACAAATCTATATTGTATGTAGATTTTTTAAAATCCATTTAAACGTGTCTGTTAGTGTGGCTAAACTCTGTTCTGATTGGTGTAATTATTTACATGATTATGTATTTCTGCTTTTCATTTATGTAGATTGAGTCAACTTCCCATTTTAATCAGACTTTTTATTACATTTGCAATAATAGTTAGGGAATATCTGTTGAATAATTGGTTTTTAAATCGAAATATTGAGAGTTTTTATATACATACTTGTCATGTGTTATGAACATTTTTACTTAAAAGAAACTAAACAATTTCTGCTGCTTCCAATGCAACTTGATTCATTTGTGCTGTAACTAACTGGTATTGCATATTCTAACATTAATAAATATATTTTTAGCAGCTTTAATTTAATAAAATTGTCGATTTTTATTTAAATAGAACAACTTAAAGCATATTTTTCTAAGAAATTTGATTCTTTTTAAACAGTGTAAATTAAAAATAAAAACAATGAAAATTGTGAATAATGTGCACAAAAAATAAATGTTCAAATGAAAACAGATTAATGATGTTATAAATGTAACTGGATAACAGGAAGGTGTTATTTAAAATGTGCAAACATCATATTATCCACATCAGTCAATTTCCATCTGTAAGTATTCATTCATTCATTTATTTTTCTTTAATTTATTTAAATAACGTATTTATTTTCCAGTGAACTTTATTTATTCGTGCTATTAAGAATTAATAAACTATTATTGTATTATTTTGTGACATTTATTTATCGGACATTAACGGGGAAAAAACGTACTAAATGATTTATTTTAACAAAAAAGAGCCAAAATACATGTTTTCTGTACGAACAGTCAATCGGAAGTAGCCTGTCCGTCCCGTATTCCTTCCGCCCCCGGAACTAATAGTCAGTATCTGAGCCGTGAGGAGGACGGCGGAGTGAAAGGCGCCAGTGTTTAGTTTAGTAAAGAAAGAGCGACATCACAAACTGCTGCATGTGTTTGAAAAGCTGAAACTAAACTTCAAAGAGCAGGTTTGTTTTATTTCTCCTGTCGGAAACATGTTCACTGCTAATGTTGCTAAGCTAACGTTAGCCGCAGCTAGCTCCTGCTAACATGTTCTTTCAGCTGCGCGGAGCTTCAAACGTAATTGAACGTTATTTTGATTATTTTTTCATATATTTTTTAATAATATTGAAGGCGAATGATCAGCAGGATGAGGAGGGGCGTTTATTATAGCGGTCGTTTTGCTTCGGCGACTCGTTCCCTGTAATAGATTACAACCACGGACTGTAACGCTGTAATAAATACTCTTCACTGGGCAGAGTACTGAAGATGTTTAGACGAGTGAAAGTACAATTACTTCCATAAAAAGTGACCCAAGTAGATCTAAAAATACTCAGTTAACTTAAAGTATAAAAGGACATTAATTGGCCAATAAACTCCTCAAATTACAAGTTACTTTTTGTTTTAATGTTGTTAAGAGAAGTTTACAGGTCGTTTTATATAATTTTGTGTCAAGTTTAAATATCAGCTGCATTGTTGGAAATACATATCAACTTGTTATTTTTATACATGTTGAATATTTCTAACCACTCCTTCTGTTTAATAGAAATATTTAACTTAACAATATATGTATTTTGTAATTGCTGAGATCATTTAAAACATGTGTCCTTTAAAATCAAACCAGATCCTGTTAGAAACATGAAATTCTGCTCCTCAGAGACAAGTGAAAAGAAATCATGTGTTTTGTGGAGAATATCTTTACATCAGCGAATCAAAATGTCTTTTTAAAAAGGGTTTCCAGAGAGACGATGTCTCACAGGCTGCAGCCACAGCTTCATAACGAACCAACGATACCATAAACATCATCCACACAGTCTGAACAGGAGCAGCCATGCAGGTCTACGGACTGACTTCACCTGAGATACAAACAAAAGCAGATTCATACTGTCATTCTTTCTGTAAACTGCCGATTCATTGTTTTTTTCAAACATTTCCAACCAGGTTGATAGCAAGACGAACATCAGGCGGGTATATAAAAGGGACACGTTACTCAGCAGCAGTTTGAATGAAGCGCTCTAATCCTCGTGGTGATGCACCTCTGAGAAGAAACTCACTTTTCCTTATTGCTGCAGTTTTAGTTTCCTTTGAGACAAACGTCTCATCTGTCAGACACTCAAGCCTCCTTTAGTCTGTTCAGAATATTAGGAAAACAGTTTTTTTCATGTTTTTCCTCTCCGTCTATATCGTCCCAGTCTTGTTCTGTATTTATTCAAATCCAAACATTTACATTTTGTTTAAAGTTTGTATGTTTTCACATTGAAATGAGCCGACAGAGTTTTAACATGTATTTTGTGTTTCCTCAGATACAGGCCGTGGAGAGCTGCAGGAGGATGGAGCTCAGACACAAGTTTGATCTGACATTCAAAGAGGAAGTTGTTTTAAAGGAGGAGGAGGACGGTGAGCACACGTCCTCGCACTGGTTTGTTCATCAAGGTGAGCTGACGGTTTATGGATACAGTATTGCCAAATCTTGTGAGAAAAACAAGTTAAATGATTCCACTCCCTGCTGCTAAGGACTGCTTTACTTTAGACGTTGTAGCAACTTGAATTCATCCTGCGTCAGCACTGGGTTTAACTGTGTAACGGCTAAATGTCCGTTTGAAAGACTACCAAATTAAAAACAGTAGCTTCCTTCTCCCTGGCAGAGTCCAACGTCATGTCTCCAAATATCTTCTCCTCTCTAATATAAATCTTAAGTACCCCAAAAGACTTAGTTTACACTCATTTAAGACATAGAGAAGAAAGAAATCCTTAAAATCCAAATTGTTGATGTTAAAATGTCTAAATCTACATTAATAACTGTGTGTCTGTGTTTCAGAGTTACCTTCAGACGTCCAGAAAGTGATTATTGGTGAAGAACAGCAGCAGGAGAGGAGCTCCAGTCTGGACCAGGAGGACCCAGAGCCCCCACACATTAAAGAGGAGCAGGAGGAACTCTGGAGCAGTCAGGAGGGAGAGCAGCAGCTTCAGGGGCTGGAGGAGGCTGATATCA
>CAFUXE010001349.1:3378-19134 GCA_903364295.1 Serranus cabrilla
TCCATGCTTACCTCTTGTCGTATTGAGACCAGCCCGGGGTCCATGTCCCCGCTGGGCATCAGCTGGATGGTCGTCAGATCTCTGAAGAAAGCGTTCTTACCCTGGGAAAACACACGTTCAGGCACAAACAGATCAGGCTACAGGGTTCAGTTTTTGTAATAATAACAGCTCCAAAAGGGAATATTGCTTGACACATTAAATTAAATCTCAACAAAATCCTAATAATACTAATTTTTATTCACGACATTCACCAAGTGTTTAAAACTGCAACCAAACATACATTTTTATTAAAATTGAAATAAGATAAGTTGTTTGGGATGTGGCAAACTGTGTGCTTAGGTTTCAACCTCACAATATACTATGTATACAAAGAGATGGTGCTGGCATACGACATTATGAATCAATATATAATGACACTGCACAAAGTTCAGCATGTAGATAACATTTTATGCAGAATATTAAAGTATATAGCAGCTATTAAATGATGTCAGAAGCCTCGTCTTGAGCTCTCCTCACCTTGCTGTCGAACAGGCTGAGTGGTTTGACTTTCAGAGTGAAGGTCATAGCAGCATGTAGCAGGGAGGCTAACAGGCAGTGGTGCTGCACCAGGGGGTAGTGGACGCCTCTCTGCTCCAGGGCAAGTTCAGCCAGTGACGCAGGGCCGTCCGCCCCGCTCCACACCTCCTCCACAGACAGCTCCGGGGGAGAAACCTCCTCCACCGCCGAGTCGGCCTGCAGGGAGAAGCAGAAACAGAGGAGAGGTGAGGAGAAAGGCGTGTGCGTCCATTCAATTTTTGACCAAAACTCACAGCTAGGTTCAAAATCAAGTGCAGAAAACATCACATGCACATGTTTAAAAGTCTCCTTCCACTCAAAATGGCAAGATTTGTGACATCACAGATGGTCTGCAAGCTAATTATCGCCAGGATGCAACTTACACAGGTGTGATGTGGAAACGTGTCACGTCCAGTGCACGTACACTGAGGACAGACTTTTCCGTGAACAGTAAAATATTTGCATTTACTAATTAAATAATTTTTAAAGGTGACTGAACCATTTTGTGGAGAAACCAAATCAAAAACAAGCAGCAAGCAAGCTGGCTGATAAATCAAGTGTCGGCGTGGTTAGTAGTGGCAGTGATTGGTCTCCATGCTTTTTTCTGGAATCTCTTTACTTACATAGTAATCTATAAAAGTCAAATGGCTCTGATTTCTATTCAATACTCCAGTCACCTCCATGAGGATCTGCAGCAGCTGCACACAGCAGCCCAGGAAGGACGTCACGGCCTTGTCTCCCATCCCAACATCCTGCACACAGACACAAGCACTTAATATGCAGCTTAAATTGCACTGCTTTACATCTGAAATTATCTCATGAAAACTGACTGTACTTACCCGTCGACAGAGGCGATCTTTGGGTGCTTTCCCCACCTTAGAAAAAGAAGTGAAAATGTTTATATTTTGCATGCAGACTCAACAAAACTTCCCTCAGACGAACAACACACTTTTAAATGCATGTACTGGGGACTCCAAAGAGTCGTACCAAAGAGCCCATCAAGGCATTTTTTAACTGATGGTATTGGCCATTGGGATTAAATTGAGCCAATCTGATTTGTCGTGTGAGAAAAAAGCCAAATAAATGTCATTTTCTGCACCAAAACAACAACCCTTGAGACTGAGACAAATTACGGAGAGGGTTTTTTTCTCTTGATCTGGACATTCCTTGTGATTGCTGAACTGAAAAATTCACCATAGACTCTCCTGTTCATCTAAGAAAAGACTATAAGACTAGAATACTAAACCAAATCAAAAATAAAAGGCTTAAATATATGAGAAAACTTTAACCACAGAAAGAGTTGTAATGGGTTTTGAACATGTTGTGTTGGGCGCTGCCAAAATGGAAAAGGTACTAATAATACGTTTTCATTTTTATACAAGTACATTACATTACTACACATCTTTTATACTTGCCTAATCCCAAGTGAGAAGGAAAATTGAGAAGGCATTTCAACAGTAAAATAAAGAAAAATTGGGAAAGTATTCTTTATTTCAGGCATGACCTACCTTCTCCATGAGGAAGGCTGCTGCTGAAAAACGCTTGTTGATGAACGTACTCCACATCATCGCAGAAATACCTGAAGATTCAAACAATGTGGGGATACGGACACCTTTCTGTTAATGTGGTACTAACTCAGACACACATATTAGGCTTGTATTCTGTGCATACCAGAAGAGAAATAAAGATATTTAAATATTTGCATGTAATGAAGCCACTGAGCTCCTCACCTAGTTGGATATGTGGACTGGAGACCAGCTTCAAATGTTCCACAGCACACGACAAGTAACGTCCCTCCTAGGAAAGAGAAACACATACATCACATGATCATTCATGTTACTTGGATTTATGAAAAACTTCCAATCAACTTAAAACATGAAACTGGCTTGTTGCCATAAGTAGTGATAATATAACTGAAGATAAACATTCGTTTTCAAACATTTAATGGCCGTCTTTTCTCTTTTTGTTTTAACTATTCTTATCATAAACACAAAAACAGATGTAAATGTATAGAGTGTGTGAGTTTGCACCTCAGGGTCTTTGTTCCACTGCACGACGTATTCCCAGCAGCAGTGGGCGAAGAGCAGGTCGGGCGACAGGGAGTGTGGGAAGCACTGGCACACGGCCACCAACAGCTCTGAAACACACAGCGGACAGAGTGAGACTGACGCCGTACAGGAAAGTCAAACATCTCCAACATGAAAGCAGACGTGGAAATCAATATGAAATCTGTCCAGTCGTTATTCCCGACCTGCTGTCATGTCTGTGTCCTCTTTGCTCTTCTCCTGCTCCTTTCCTTCTTCTCCTTTTTCATCTGCCTCTTTATCTTCTTTCTTTTGGAGGATTTCCTTTAGTCTCTCAGGGACCAAGTTCTGCCTGAACACCCACTTGGAGACGCTGTCGGCAATGCCGCCTTTACAGAAAGAATAAAAAAAATACATAAGATAATCTTTCTTATGCAGCCACAAGCAAGGTTGGGAAACTGAAAGCATGAAGAAAGTGAAGCAAAAAGTGCGAGAAGGAAGTAAAAATCTCACATCATCATTAAAATATGATTTAGTAACAGTGACACTTCTGTAACAACTTCAGATTTAGTTCTGTGAAAAGCCGCCGGGAAGCGTGACGGTAACTTTAGACAGGATTTCTACACCGGATTTCTTTCCCTTCAGCGCATTTCTCGTTAATGAGAAACACGTCGTGTCTGGTGAGAAGAGGTGTGAAAACACTGATACCCTGTCTAAATTATTTGTGCGTTCGCCCCGTGGTCTGGATCTGCTCCAAAATGTAACTTGTTCCTCCTCGGCCTATGCTACAACCTTTCCACTACGTTTCATTAAAATCAGGCCAGCGGTGTCTCTGTAAACACAACCTCCCCTGTGTGGATCTCTGAGCTCACCTGTGCCTCCCTCCAGCAGTGTTTTGATGGAGCACTGTGCTGCGGCGCCCCCTGCTGCTCCCTGAGGGGGAGGCACCAGCAGCAGAATCTGCAGCACCAGAACGTCCTCCAGCTGGCGGACACACACCACCCACTGCTCCAGCTCCAGGGACACCGCCTCCCACTCTGACTGCAACTGTCACACGCAGAAATATAAGAAAGATCGAGTCAGTCAATGTGGTAACAGAACCACCCTATTTGACTGTGTGCGTGCATGAGACTTACCTTGCTGTCGGCCCGGCTCGTGATGCTCGCCTTCGCAGCACGATGAGCCACAAATGCAGCGAGCAGAGCAGCTGCAGCGTTGTGGGACTGGATGCATGTGCAGCGAACCTGCTGCCACCACGGAGAGATGGACTGGGGGTCCCATGACTCCTCCACTGCACCTGAAGAGAGGAGGAAAGATTAAAAAACTCTCCTATCATTCCTCTCTCACTGATAAGGAGACGGACAGGTCAGCACACGCTGGACTCCAGCTCGTACCTTTCATGTTGCTGAGGGCGATGAGTAGCGTGTGCAGATTCCTGACGGTTTCTGCTGGTTTCTGCAGCACCTCTTTCTCTCTTTGCAGCCACACACTTAACAACAGAGACTAAAAGAAAAAGGAACAGGAAGTAAAAAGGAAAAAACACAACTTTAGAATGGCGGCACTAGTAAAAAACGTCATAAAATACATATAAAAACCAATACTTGATTTAATTATTGACTTTTTCGTTACAGTTTTCTTGTCTCTTTGACTTATCACAGGTTAGCCCTGACCACAGCCATTCCCATCATCTTACCAGGAGCTGCTGTGGGCTGATGCCCGCCTGCTGCAGAGTGTCACACACTTTATGGAGCGGACTCTTTCCCCACAGACAACCCCAGAACATGAAGTTCCCTGCAGAGGACACACAAGAAAATCCTCAGTCTGGTTGTGTGTGAGGGGCTCACTCTTATGTCTGATGTCCTGAGGATTTCTGTATATCACAGGGTTCATTTAGATGCTCTTTTACACATGCAGGGTCTTTGCGGCCATTATACAGCTTAGACGCGTTACCTAGCTGATTCCATTCGGTTTCAGAGCCCCGGTTTATCCTCAGCTCCCCGTCCTCGGTGCACTCCATTTGGGAGAGGAAGGTTTGGGCCGGCAGCGGCGAGTCAGGAGAGTCCTGGGCGAAGGAAACGCTGGGCCTCGAGGTGAGCTGGGCGTAACGTTGCAACGTAGGACCAACACGGGACAATTCATCCTCTATGCCTTCGAGTGAGTCCTGCCAGTTAGAAAGTGTTTTTATTGTAGAGTTATGAGAGATAATAATGACAATGTGGCAGCAAAACTGTCCTTTACC
Organism: Serranus cabrilla; assembly: GCA_903364295.1. Taxonomy (NCBI): domain Eukaryota; kingdom Metazoa; phylum Chordata; class Actinopteri; order Perciformes; family Serranidae; genus Serranus; species Serranus cabrilla. The sequence continues at coordinate 8,197 of CAFUXE010001349.1, forward strand.
ACAAACCTCATGTTATCAAAGTAGTATTATACTATAAAATGTTTACGTGGTTACTATTAGGAAGCTTTCCTTACATTTTGAGAGCAGGCCTCTGTGTCTGCAGCAGCGTGCAGGTTCTGGATGTCAGTGTAGAGCTGAAGCAACCTGAGCTGTGAGGAGCAGAGCTGGAGCAATGCTGCGTCTACTTCCTCAGGGTCTGCAATGCAGAGATACACAGCGAGGAACAAAGAGAGAAAAACAGTCGCCATGTGTAAGATACGTACGTTTCTTTCTTAAACCACAGGAACAAACAACAAAGACGATTTTTCTCTTTATTCTTGAGAAGAAATTTGAGAGAAACTTCAGATATTGGTGAGTGAGGCCCAATATTTGTTGTTAATAATAAGCTGATATTTACCTTGTTGTTTCAGAGTGTCATATAAGGCGCATGTGATGTTAGTAAGACATGAAACAGGAGCGTTCTTATTCGACAACAGGGACTCCAAAGCCTAAAAGGAAACGTGTGAAGACTGCAGTTAGAGATTTGAACAGGTCTCTCTATTTGTGTGTCAGACAACGTGTTCTGTATCTTTGACTGTACCTGCTTCTTTATGGCAGGGTGTTTAATATCCAGCAGCACAGTTTTGGCTTCGCTCTCCAAAATATCTGGGAGGAAAAAACATGACTTAGCACACAAAACAGAAGGATTCAAACTTCTCCATCTCATAAATAACTGCATCTCTCACCAGGATCCAACTCTGTGCTCCTGAGCATCGTCGTCAGCCTCTTTAACAGGTGCATGTCTTTGGCTCGCTCGCTCTTCTTGTCACTGAAATGGAGAAGAAAGACGAAGAAGATAGGGTTTGGATGGATTGCTGGCAGAATTATTATTATTTAGAGGGTGTTTTTTAACGATTTGTAGACTGGGGACGAGGTGCAGTGTCAAATTCATGATTTAAGGTTTTCAGAATATGAAAACATTTGAAGTTGTGGTTGAAACCCTTGGTTACAGTCCGGTTACCATGAAAACCCTCAGCTTAACATTCTTTAGCTAATCTTAGTCAGGGCCTTGTTGAGTAAAATATGAATTAATATCTTCTAAATTGATTGCTTGTGTTTACAACACAGTCAGAGATAGATCTAGAGAATCATTAATGAATTATTTGTTAAAACGTGTGATTAGATTTAAGCAAAAAAAGGCAAGACAATTAAAAATGTATATTTCAGAACACAGCAGCACTATTGGGACAGGATGTTCTCAGCTGCAAAATCAGCCTGAGCTTTCAAGGCATTGAGAAAATGCACGGCAATAATAAAGGTAGTAATGTCTTATTCTGTTGCTTTTGAATCTCAAAGCATTGTGAACACATAATTAAGACATAGTAGTGCCACAGTGATTTAATGAAGAACAAGACTTGAGATGTTTCCTTACAAGTTAAGGTTGACTGTTCTTATTTACTTTTATTGTTAAATATTGCAAATATTATTAGTAATTTGACTTTTGCTTTGGGGTTCTGGCCGGATTAAAGTAGCTAGACAGTAAACTTGTTTAGCTTTTTAAATGTTTAGTCATTGCATACAAGTGGTGGTTGAATGTGGAAATGTTTAGCTTTTGATCTCACAACATGCTGTTGAAATGAAAGAAGAAAAAAGGAAACCAACAAGCCTGTGTGATGTACAAAAATCAGTGATATGCATCTAATGTAATATGCATGCAAATAAGTCTGATAAATCCAACAAACAAACAGCTGATCTACAGTTTCTTTGGTTGTTTTTGTTTGTGTGGGTACCGACCTGAGGGCCAGGTGGAAGGGGATGTTCACTGTCCTCAGAGCTCCTGTGATGGGATCCAGCAGACACACCTGCTGGGTGTGGAGCTGCCAGCCCTGACTGGTCACACTGTTCACCCCCATCAGACGGTAGCCAGCATACAGCAACCTGACAGTGTTAACACACACACACAACATGTTTGAATTAATTAGCCTCATTATTGCATGTCATGTGATGTGCTTATTTCACACAGCCCTGTTATGTGGCATGCTGCATGGTGCACTGGTGCTGCTTTGTTTGTGATGCTTTTGCAGCTGATATAGCTGCAAGAAAAAGTCAATTTATTTTTGGAGTGTATTGTTTCTACCTGCAGTGTTTGCCCACAGTGAAGGCTCCGACTCGCGGCCCCTGCTGCATCGCCCACACCTCCAGGATCCCCCTGCGGGGAGCGTAGATGACCAGGAACAAAGCATGGCGTCTGGGAAGAGAGGCGGAGGGGGAGAATTCCCGATCCCCTCGCTCCTCTGGAACCTGCAGCCAGCCCAGCTGAGCATCTCTGTAACCTGAAATGAATAAATAATCATATTAACATTACAGGGAAACATTAAACAACTCTAAAGCTGAATGCATGACTTGGTCCTTGGTCTTTTCTCTTTACTTTCTCCTCACCTTTCCACATGCGGATGGCGATGCCCCTGGCCAGGTCCAGCAGCGTGACTCGACCGAAGTCATCAGTCACGCCAGCGAGAGTGTTGCAGGGGGACAGACAGATGGACTCGCCATGTCGACGAGAGTCTGGGAGACCAAATCTAGGCAATAGAGATCAGATTTAAGAGGAAGGAAGACGCAGAGACATCAATAAGCATCATATTGCCGCTATTAATATGGCACAATATACAACATACTACGTTGAGATAATAATGAGTGGTACCTGATCCCTAAAGGCGTTGAAGGCTCCACCTTCGGCTTCTGTTTCTGAGCGGTCTCCTCTTCATTTTTGTTTTTGTTCCAACCTAACCATCCACTGGGAGGAAAACAGCAAAAGAGTGAGGTGAAATGAGGAAAAGAGAGGCAAATAAGAAGATAAATCTGTGTTAAAAGAAAGGATGAAAAGAAGACTACAGCAGAAAAAGTAACCAAGTAAAGCAGGAGGATAGTAACTACTCCTCTTTAAGCTGGCACTGAGCAGAGAACAGGCTATAATTCAGAGTATTGATCGGGCTGCTTTGTGCTGTTGCAGCAGTAGAGGATCGTCAACAGAGCTGCATTCAGTGTTCAAGTGTGTGTGTGACAGAAAATAAATGCCAACACTGGACGACTCTATATGTCCCTATATAAACTGAAATACGGTTAGTTTTGTTCTGCTCCTCTGGTATTATAACTCATTCTCTTGACTGTTATTTGTCTTTATTACTGTATGTTTCTGAAAGTGCTATTCAAGTAAAATAATGATTGTTAACATTATTAGTTCATTCATGCAGGTCATCACCTTGCAGCACTGAAGAGGGCTGAGGTGAGTTTACTGGCCACAGCCAGAGCCACGTGAGACAGGAGAGGCTGGGAGCTTCCCTGAAGACAAACAGAGACACAGCAAACATCAACTCAAATGCATTCACTTACACACTTTCTTGCACTTGCACCATTTGTGCAGATGCATAGCACTTCATACATAAGCTGCCTGTGCAGTAATTCCTGTTGGAGAATAAACAGCTTTAATTTCCCCATCTCTCTCTCACACTCACCTCCACTGCATAGTAAAAGCCCGTGTATGGCCCACCTCCCACAGTGACATACTGGCTCATGGCGGGGGGGCTGCCCTTGACCGAGGCGTTAAACCCCCCGAGGATGGACGCATTCTTCATCTGGTCAAACACACACAGAGTCATGACGCCTGACAAGAAAGGAGACACAACAGGGATGAAGGGAAATAAAATGATCAGCAGTGAGAACAGTACTGTCCTGTCAATCATCATTCACGTTTATTTGAATAATATATTGTTGCAACAAATTATGGGACATAATTTGGAACAGGAAAGGCCATCATACCCTTAAATCAAAGAAATTAATCAAATGGAGCGGTGAAGTGTGAGGAATTCAAAAACAGTGTCTTACCGACACTACTGTGGTCCACAATGGTGTCCATGTCCTGCAGCCCCCACTTCTTATAGGCCAGAGGAGGAGGCTGGATCACATCACTACCTGCTGCTGCAGCTGAGAGGAGAAACACAGCTAATTAGGGTTCGAGCATCGACCGCAAGGGTCGGCGAGGACCCTATTGGAATTGTAATGTTTATTATTATTCTTTTTCCTCCGTAAAAAACAGTTTTTGGAGGCTTTATCATATCTAAAAAGTTGTAAAACTTTGCACACATGTCAAGATCTGGAAAAATTTACGTATTTTAAGTGTCTCCCGAATGGGCGTGGCAGATTACGAATATGGCTCCACCTACAAATTTTGGGCCATTATCCCCAAAATAGTAACCCACTGCTGTGACAGCCCAATAGTCCAACCAGAGTTGGAGTCCAATCAATGCAGGTCTTACTACTTTCCAGATCCCGGATCCCTTACACAGATGATACTTCTAAATCCTGATGTATAACTTTTCATTGTGTCTAATATTTAAGTTAAACAGCTCTTCTGTAATCTAAGTGAAATTAACAAAAGTAAGGTGTACACAGGCACATTTCTATAACATGTGATTGATGAAATTGAGAGTTCTGCTTTATGAAACACGACAAATTTAGAGTAAGAACTGAGTGAATTGTGAAATGTCTGTCTAAGTTGTTAGTTCAATTTAACGGAGCTGAGTTTACCGGTAAACTGCTGTTTCTTTAAAAGATAACACTTAAAAATAATGATTTCTTACCATTAATAAACAGTCAAATTCGATCAGTGTTTGGGTAAAATTATCACTTGCATGTCCAATTCTATATTAACAGCAAAAAAACTGGGATAATGGACTGTCGGACAATTGGGATTTCGGTCCAGTTGGACATTTTTCTGAACAACACCTGGTTGCACAAGTGACATAAAACACAATGCAAAAGTCACCACTGTCTGCACATTTCATTCTGACTACCTTACAACAAAAGTAGACCGTATTTTTTTTCCTAGGATGGCGAAGACATGACCCTGCAAATCTGCCCATCCGCCCATGACTTCCCCATCCTAGGAAAAAAATATCGAAAATATCATCTATTTTTGTTCTGCTTCACACAGTAACATGTTCTGATACAAGTCAATTCATTCAGAACATAACTGATGCTAATGCATTATGAGACAGCTAGAATTACACTCCTGTTTTCTTAGCAAACCTGTGTCCACACAGCACTACAAGATGCACCTACGTCCACACAGCACTACAAGATGCTCAGAGAAACCCTGCTGAAGCTCGGCTGCTAACCTTCTAGACACTGTAAAATGATGTGTGTGTGTGTGTGTGTGTGTGTGGCGGTGCAGGTTTTGTGCATGTTTCCTTTGTACCTGAATGCATTGTGGCAAACACTATCCACCCAGCCAGCAAGTGAAGAACACATCTTTAGTGAACACACTGCAAAACACTTTAAACTCTTAAAGGTGGAGTCTGGGATTCTGGAGAAAGTGTGAGAAAGAGAGTGCTGATATTTGATCTCAACTCCGAAACAAATACATCCCTCTCACTCTCACTGTCTTTCTCTTACACATTATTCTGTAGCTGCACTCCTGATTATTTATCAGCTTTCACAGAAAACGGACAACAAGTGTATTAGATCAGAAAATCAGACTCCACCTTTAACTTAAAACAGAACATTTAACACTAAAACACCATGACTCCTCTCTCTCTACAATATAAACATGCATGCATCTGCACGCCGTGAATACTCCTAGTTGGATGCACATGTACACACACACACACAATTATACACATTCTCAGACAAGCAGCATTACCTCGTGCCACCTGGTTCCTGCAGGCTCGCAGAGACTGAAAGAGGCTGAAGCCGTCAATAGTGACCAGAGCAGCAGGGTACAGGATACTGAGCTCTTCATGCTAGGATGGAATAAAACCAATAATTATACATTTGTTGAATAATATGGTGGGATATGGTCAAAAGAGCAGGAAAAGCTGATTAAATTAAGATTCATTTCAACACAAAAAAGTGATCTTAAGTTCAACAAATAACCTCCACACTTGATCTGACAGTAAAAGGAATTATTGTGTGTGTTGTTAGCACGAAGCAACAACTAGTTTAATAGAAAAACAACCTGGTAGTTAACTCCGCCTAAACAGGAAACCCAGGACAAAGCTGATTTTCAAAATAAAAGCACCACAAAGTAACTATATCCTTATTGTTTAGTAGAATAAAAGCCAGAAAGGCAACTGTGTCTTAACAGGAAATCCAGGAAACACCTCTAAAGCTGACTGATTAACACTTTATATTAACGGCTGAAACTAGGGTTTGTTATGAGTAAATAATCATTTTTAAGTACTAGTTTAATCTGAGTATAATGTGTCAATAACTGGACTTGTGATAAAGGACAATTCTCATTAGGTTCTCTTACTCTTATGATAAAAAATATTGCTATAAAGTTTTAACCTCTTCCCCAAATAGTTTTCTAATAAATAATAAATAACTAAAGCAACCTAATTTTCAGGATTTAAATACTGAAATATCCTCATCCAACTTTTGACCATATTTTTCCAAACTATCCCTATGAAATGGAATAGAATTTTCCCATTCAGTTCCTTCAGGGGTTTGCATTACCTGCTCCGTTACTCCAGGATGACGAGGGATCTCATATGTGCGACACTTGAGCCTCAGCACAGGGTCCTCATGCAGCAGCTGAGCCAGGAGGAGAACTCCGCTCTGACGGGAAACAAGCGAGGTTACATTTTACATTTAATGGCAGTATTTAAAGCTTTTATTTTCATTGGTTTGGCGAAGTACCTCTGTGTAGAAGCGGACATAGCCAGAAGTAAAACCCACTACTACACATGTCCAATCAGGCCGCCCTGTGGAGCTCCTACACACACACACACACACAGTAAAAACAGCTATTTTTATGCATAAATTCATTTATATGCATCTATTTCTTTTTCTACACAAGTAATTCTTACCTCTTCTGGCTTGCCAAGGGTATACAGATCACACTGCCCACGCACTCTCTGTAGTGAGAAAATGTACACAAAGTGGGACGCTGTTTACTGTACAGCTCTCTCTAAAGGACATAGTAGAAGTATTTATGCATGAGCTCATGTTTGATTTGTTTCTCCAATGTCAGCCAACCCTTCTTTATCCTCCATTACGTCACTCTAAAGGTAATTTTTGTTCCTACTTTTAAGTTTCTCTCCTTTTTCTTGTCCAGTATAGTGTATTTTTCCTTAAAGCTGCAGAAAAACGTCCGGATTTCACTCGAATTACAATAAATGTAAAGATTAGAATGGAACATTTGCCTATTGCAGGAAAAATAAACCACTCCAGCATGAACCACTTCTGAGATTTAATGCTAATTCATCAACACTTTAACTGAATTTAACGCTCACCCTTCATCAGTGCTGAGGGTCCCAGTCCAAGACACAGCCAGGGTCATCTCTTCTCTGCCGCTGTCATCTGTACGCCACTTAGCTGTAAGAGTCAGTAAACATTAACAGCAATGCATTACTCCTCTGTGTGCTTAATGTGTATGTATTTGAATATCTGACCTGAGAGAAAGACAGCCTTCTGTTCACGGGCCACCACGAGCAGGTCAGAGCAGGGTGACAGGGACACGACGCAGTCCTGCAGCCACGGTGCCCTCTGCGCCGTGGGCTCCTCCTCCACCTGCAGGAAAAAGAGGAAAGTCATTGGGAGGCTTCTTCAAACTTAGATTACAAAATATGGGGGCATCATGTGAGAATAGAGAGTGAAATAATAAAGGACGGACCGTTGTGGCTGGAGTGGCTGTCTCCTCTTTGTTTTCACCACTGTCCCATGCCGACTCCCAGTCAGAGGTTTCCCAGGTCAGCTCATTTTCTGTTCGGGAAAAAAGGAATAGGAATATCCAATTACAACAGGTAGAAAATTTTTACATCAAGCTGATTTTTTTAATTTGACCAGTTGACCTACTGGCAGCTTTCTGGTAGCCAATACACAGCAAAAACAAGTCTTAAAGGTTAATGGTTTGAGCGATATGATGGTTAAAACTGTATGATTGTTCCAAATTTTTAATTATTTTTGTTTTACTGTTTTTATTGTTTTCATTTTAACTCTTGGAGTCCGTTTTTTTTGTTTGTAGCCTGTGGAACTTGAAATAAAAGAAGAAAATCTAATGTGATGTACAGTGTTATTAGTATTAGTTTCAATTGTTTTTCACTAAATTCATAGAATAATTACTGTACTGTGACATGTGCAGTTACAGTAATAGAAACAGTTTTAGAGAAGCGAGATATCAGCTGAAAGTCACTGCAGTTATGTATGTAAGTGTAAAAAACAAACCACTAAAAATGTTAACTGAACACAGACATGCTAACAATATTCAACTAAACCATAAAAAATAAATGAGAGATTAATAAAAGAGGGGAAAGACTCTGCAAGACACTGCTGCAATAAAAAAAAAAGAGATAAAAATATGTGTTTGGAAGACAGAATGACCGAACACACACACACACACATCCTACAGCTGTGGACATTTATAATGCATCAAGCCTTGGTGCAGCGTGTGTGAAGGTCGATGTCTTTGCAGTACAAGACTGAGGTGATAACACATGTGTCCAAACGCATCAACATCACATGAAGACTTGAGGCAAATGAGCATAAGTACAAATGCCCTTGCAGTGTGTGTGTCTGTGTGTGTGTGTGTGCATCTGTTCTCCTCTTGTGCTCAGGTGTCTCATGCAGGATGACTCATAGCACAAAGGGCAGACAGATTTTCTCCTCCTCTGCTGTCAGTGCCCTGGTGGTGTTGTAGCTGCAGATGAAGCTGTGCAAGGCAGTTTACAAAGCCTTTGCATCAAATAATTACTGCATTATTACAGCCAGGCCATTAGAAACAGCTGTTAAATATGAAATACCCTCCACTGCAACCTACCCTCGCACCTGACCCTTCAAGCACACATACACTACTTCACACACGATAAGTAGACTGTTCCTGAGGTGGCTAACTACACTTGTGCCACTTTTGTTATCACCATTAGCTATATGCTGTAACATGCTACAGACATGCCCCTGCCTCTGTAACTTACCTGTTTGATTCTTCCCCTCCTCTGGCTCGGTTTTCTGACTCTGGAACAAGTAGTCCCTGACTGTTTTGAGCTCTTGGAGCCGACAAAACTCCAATAAGCTGCACGACATCTCTCTTCCGTCCCGTCAAGTAGACAGGGGGGAATCAACCAGTTAGCCCGCTTGCTAACAGTCCAGTTGTGGAAGATAAACGTAGCTTAGCAGTTTGAGTCCGTTTTACAAGTCCAGCTATCGTGTTAACTTTATGACAGCCTCTTCGCAAAAACAATATCACTCACTCGTCTTAAACGGTTCCTAAATAAATATTAACAGAAGTCTAGTATTCTTGTTTTGTCCAACATTTGCAGTTTCCACCCTAATCCTTGTGTGTTGATGACACATCGTTAGCATAATAACACTCTAGCTGCTTCCGGGTTAGAGCGGATTCTGGATTTTCAAAATAAGAGCAGTGAGATGCAGTAAAATAAATAGAAGAATATATAATTTAAAAATGAAAGTTAAATTAAATAATAGAAAAGTGCGAACATTTAAATAGTCAGTGTTTGCATTAAAAAATAAATACACAATAATACATATGACATAAAAAAAACTTTATTGTTATTGTAAATATATAACGTAACTTTCTGATTATCGCCAACAAAATGTCGTTGTATAATATTGACAATAAAGCATTACCAAAGTAAATACATGTATTATTGTATGTTTACATGAAACACGTACTAATAAATATGCAGAGAAACTGCGAACGTGCACTTTGCTGTTGCACATCTCCTTTCCTCATTTAAATAACTTAACCGCAAATATTGTTTCTATTTTTGCAATATATTTTTTTTTTGTTCGTTGACTTTTCCTTAATCTTTTTTAAGATTTAAATTGCTGTTTTTCTTACTCAAAGTACTTGCCTTAATCTATATTTATATTTTATTAATTTATTTGATTTGTTTTTATAATTTTTTTTTCTCTCTTTGTTCTCGTGCACCAATACAACACAGAAAATTCCTTGTATAAGAAAACCTCCTTGGCAATAAAACTTATTCTGAGTCTGAAAAGTGTATTGATATATATTTTGTCCACCAGAGGGCGGTAGAGCAATATTTTAAAAGTGGTTTGCTGGCTCTTGCGCCTTTTTCCTCACTGCCCTCATATATTTCTTTTCACCCCAGTGCACAACTTTAATTTACTATAGTCATCCCAGAACATAACATAACTGCATTTCCACTGAAGTTTGTGCAGTTTTTCAAAGGCGTACACTTGCCATTTCACAAAGTTGCATTCACGATATTAACTATTTAAAGATATGGAAAAGAAATGTCATAATTTTCTGTCATTCTTGTGGTTAATCTTTTTTCTATGTGTTGCTACACTCTGGCAAGAGAGTGTCTTTTTCATAAAACCTGGCAATGCCTTAGATACAATAGCTGAATAGTTTCTTCCTAAGATCTTGTACGGACTGGAAATAGTTGAATGCAATGCCAAGTTTGGTGATATCATAATATACTACAAGATAGAACAAAACAGATTAAAAAAAACTTGAGCTCCATTGCCAACAGAAGGTGTTTTAGGGAAGTTTTTCTTACTTTAAGGGATCCTACTTAGTGGATATCTGGCTACAATAAACAGCTATTACTCTTTTTGCCCTATAAGTGAGTCATTTCCATCCTTTACTCTATGAAGTTAAAGTTGATTGTTCCTTTGGCTAAAACATTCGGTTCTTTATAGTAGTTTGTGAGTGTTGGACTCTGTTGACCCCACATATAGTATGGTATAAGTGTAAGTGTATAAGAGTATTAGGGGGTCAGAGGTCAAGGTTACTACTTTCTTGCCTATGTGAACATACTGTAATGTCAACATGAACAGCTGTTGTTGGCATTGTCTTTCTTTCCCATCCTTTCCTACACTCTTTAAAAAGCAATGGGCATTTTGCCAATGTACTTTCTGCATCCTCACTAACAATCCCGCCTACTTCTCACATCCAAACACACACACACACAC
>CAFUXE010001349.1:19352-38027 GCA_903364295.1 Serranus cabrilla
GTAACTTGTTTCTTGATAAAGAACTTGTGTGCGTGAGACGTGATGCCACTGAGATACATACAGTACAATTAGAATAAATCAAATAAGTATTATTTATGTTACTGTGACCTGGACCAAAGCGATTTGGCTTTAAGTGTGTTTGCGAACCAGCCTTGAACGCTGCCGTGCCGTAATCTCTTCACAAGTACACACTACACCTGGGAAACACAAACTTTGCAGGAAATAGTGCAGTGTGAAAGCCCGAGGTCGGCATGCGGGCTGGTTTCAAGACTCCTTACATAATATGACTCTTCAAATGAAATGTACGCAGACGCACGCCTACGCAGTCTGAAACCTACAGGTCACTGAGAGTGCAGTGTTAGGCTTCTCATCTGATGCAGGAGATACTAGATGCTTGAGTGTCATAACAGTTCTTCTAATATGAATGGAAAAAAAAGCAGTTTTGAGTATAATATGGCCGGATAACTGCTTACGCAGTTCTAAAGAGTGGGTGGATTAGGTCCAGTGCCCCTGTAATACTAAACCTGGACCACACTCCGCCCCCCTAACCACACTCTTTTAGAGGCTCTTTTAACGGACTCTGTTTTAAAGATAAAGTGAATTAATTGGTATGACAGGAAACTAAACTGTATCCATATATATGTTATGATATCTTGTCGGGAAGACGACTAAATAACACTTCAATGTTCAAAAATCTGGCAAGAAAAACGAAAATTTTCAGGCTCCTTGACCTCTGACCTCAAGGTGTCTGAATGAAAATGACAAGTCTCCCCTTTATCTGCCCACTTTAGGCAAATTACTTACAGTTTTCTGCAAAACCATGCAGTATTTTGCATGCAATACAAATGTGATTTTTTTGTCTATTCTAAAAAATAGTGTATTAAATATTTCTGCATACTGGGTTCTCTAAAGAGTTTTGGAATTGCGTAACTCTTGTGGATTCAATGTGCATGACTGCATTCATGTGTGGTGATGTTAGTCCCTATAGGAGCCCTTTCACTGTAGTGCGACACTTCTTTGAAACATGACCTCACTGTATATAATGACCTGCTGTGACCTCGAGGGAAATCACAGCCTGATGAAACTGAACAATCACAGACTTCGGACCTTTGGGCATTCCGAGGATGCATTCCCAGGTATATTAACTTTTTTTTTTTAGGAATTCTGAGATCCAAATATGAAAGATTTTGGTCACCTTAAAAATGCATGTTCAGTAGGCCAGGCCCCACTTTTTGAAGTGGCCTAGAACTGTCACTGCCGTGGTGGCTGGGTGTGTGATGCCATTCAACATATTTGTGTAAAATTTCAGCAGCACATCGCACCAAGGGTTCATTTTCCACTCTGCTTTTTACATCTAGAAATCAAAGTCTTTATGCATTATAACATGTAGACCTTGTTGATTTATCCAACTCTTTTATTAAAACAAAATAGTGTAATATAATAGTTAACAAGGCTGCTGGGAAGGGTACACATGTCCATAACTATAAACCATAAAACTAAATCAAGGTCTGCTGGGAACTTCCCCAAATTTCATATTGTGATTGTTTAAAACTGAACAGCTTGCAGAGGAATAGTTCTATTTTTCTTTATGATCCACATTTGATTATGCACCTTACAGCAATGTGATTTTTATATGTTGCAATGTGCACATCCAGATGTTTTAAATGTTTTATGTGTGGCTCTTCATAACCTTGCGAAAAGCTTTAAAGACACTTCAGATATATAGATCCAAAGATCAACAAGTCATGTGGAAACTCTTTTATGACAAATACAACCTGGTCTCTGAACTCTGCAGGAGTTTATAGTTGTTCAATAACAGTATCTAGCTGTATTGTTGTTTTGCTGATGTTTAGTGGGATTTTGGTACAAGTTTCCAGAGAAGTCAACAAACCGAGGGGAGGCGTCTTATGATGAGCAATCGTCTCCTGATCCTTTGCCCTCATCAAACTGCACACTCTAACCATACAAAATCATCACTGTGAATGTGCTGAAATGTCAGCGCTGTGAAACTGAAAACATGGGACTCTGAGTCCTCTTTACCTGAGGTTATTAAAACATGAGCACGAGGATATTCACAGCCATGAAACGAGCACTGAGGCTCCCTTTTTGAGCTGAGTAAAAGACAACATTAGTTCTGAATTATCCCTTTGAGTGCCATCACAGAGAGGAACAGAGAGCAGCCAAAGATCAAATGCCAGTTTTTACTGTCCCGAGGCATCCCCCAAACTTGTGGTGTGCTTTTGATGCTGAGACCAGCCTCACATGCCCCGCTGTCTCTGCCTGCACGTTTGACACGTGCACATCGAGAAACCTCCTCTTGGTTGTGGAGCGGATCCTTGCAGGACGAGCATGGTATGAAATTTGCTTCATAGTTCAAAGTGCAGTGACATTTTCATTTGACCTACTTCCTGTGTCAGCATAGTTACAGTGGCGCGTGCAACACTTGCAGATAAACAATATGGGTACAGTCTTAAACCAAGCTGGCAAGAGCTGAAATGCCAAAGTCTGGGCTTGAAAGCAGCAGTCCACAAACCAATGGGTAAAAGTAAAATGAGATTCAAAACGCCAACAGCTATTAGAATGGATTGATTTTTTAACCTAAACAGGTAAAAGTTACAAGGTTTATTATTTTATTATGCTACAATACAGGGTTGTATAATAAAATGCTATTAGTTATTATTCTACTCACAAATTGATAATGAAATAGAGATAATAATACACTTATTTATATAGAACTTTTCTTATATACATGGTTAATCATTTTAAATTGATCATGTTTTTATGTTAAATCTCAACCTGAAAAGTTACTAAAGCTAAATGTAGTGGAGTAAAAAGTACAATATTTGTCTTTTAAAAGTAGTGGAGTAGAAGTATAAAGTTACATATGTGGAAATACTCAAGTAAAGAATAAGCTCCTAAAAATTGTACATTAATTTAGTAAATATAGACTATATGGGTAATTCAGGAGTTTTAAAAAACGTGTAGCTGTCCAATTTCACATTGTTCTAAATGTGATGACGGAGGTTAATTTGTCGCTGGAGGTAGAACCAGAGAAGGTTATTCCTCTAAATCCATCCGGGCTTTTTTAGCTGTTATGCACATGCTAATCTCAGGTCTTTTAGGCAGATCAGGTTATGTCAACAGCCTGGCTCCATTTTTATTAAACTGCCCCCACATTCCCATTATTAACTGATAATCAAACATAAACAAGCACAGATAATGTGCAGAACTTCACCCTGTGTGTGTAAAACGTTACTTATTGTTATTCAGTTAAGCGTTGTTGTTATGGCTGCGTTACATATCAGCTTCTGTTGCTTTCGCAGTGCAGCTCAGTTGTCTGTCAGCGTGGCCTTGAAGTCTGTGTGCTTAATAAGCAGTGCCAGGTGTCACTATGATAAAAAATAAATAAATACACAATACAATGTTTGCACAAGAGCCTGAAAATAAATGAGAGATCTGTACCCGAGGCATAATACAAGTGTTTTTATTATTTTTACTGATTTCTAAAATTGTGGTTAGCACTTATTCCTCACAGGAAGGTTTTTTTTTTTTTACGAAATGGGCTTGCACACAAATTATGACTGAAAAACATTTATTTCTCAGACATAAAACACAACATATTTGAGGTATGGTGTAACTGCAAAAAACACAAAAAAAATATGCATTCAATGCATTTTTTATTTTTTTAATTTTCATTTTAATTTGAGATATTGTTTTGTCTAATTGACGTGCCAGCAACATTAAACTGTTATCTACAGGTATAATATATATTGATGCATGAAACAAAATAATTCTAACTTCCGGTTTGTTTCAAAATAAAAGCCCTACAACGTTTCTTAGGAATGAATCCGTTCAAGGCAGTGGCAGAAAATTATACATTCTGTCACGCACACACACAGATATAATAATCACAAATACACTCAAGTATTATTAAATGTTTATTTACATGAAATATACAGTTTTCTTTCGAATTCACATGCAAACTTTTACAAACATGAATAATTTAATCTTTAAAAAAAAGACAACTAAAAACACAACTCTACTGGAGTTTTACACAATGAAGCAACATTAAGACAAAAGCTTAGGACAATGGGTTAAACCAACCTAACCTGTTCGTAGTTAATAATCTAGAGACAAGCTTGAAATTCAGTCCAGACGAGTACCATGGCTGTTTAACAATGCCGAACCGACACATCAAGGAAAACCAGTGAAAATGAGAGAGGGAGGAATGTCCACATAGACTAAAAGTGGTGGCCCTGTGACAAAATAAGAGAGGAGGGAGCAAACCCAAGTGTGAGAGACGCATCTTTTCAGTGAGTCAGTATAAGCATATGAATAGATGTGACATTGTACTTTATATCCCCTGCTTTGCAGTGGATTAGCAGTCATCTGTAAATTAGGAGTTACGATGGGTTACAAGAAAAAATCCCTTAAAATATTGGACTTAAATTACAGCATATTATCCAACTGACTTGAATGAAGATTTCTGATTTTAAAGTAGCCCTGTGTGCTATCTTACTTTCCACTGTAACACTGTTTCAAGTTTTTGTGTGCAAGTTAAAGTGTGCAAAAAGCAGTGGGAGAGCAGGGACAAAAGCCCTTTCAAAGGGAGACTGGGAGAGGCAATGGACATTAGAGTTAAGTCCCTCGAGTTTACGGTTTTCTGAGTGTATATGTTGCAGTAATGAGAGCACCAATACCGCTGACTTTATGTCACATGACTGAGACATACGTCAAGAGAGCATTGATCTGTTACAGGTTAACCTTGGATGCCTGTCGTATGCGGCACTTGAGTCTTTCATGCCAGTACAAGCCCCCAAAGGCAAACAAGAGCAGCAAGGCCATGTCCTGAGCAGAGCTGTGTTTGTGGCTACTGTCGGGCTTTCAGCCAATATTTACATGGCAAATACAATGAAGTCAAAGGGTGCGAAAGAGACAAAAAGTGAGAATGTTCTTGCGGTTAAGGTTTCCTTCCCATGGTAGATCGCCCAGAAGCCACTGTAGCAGGAAACTAAAGGGATTGAGGATCATTACCAAAGCATTTCTAATAGGAGTTAAAAGAAGTTTGGACAAAAGTGTTCAAAAAAGAGGAAAAAGAAAACAATCCGTCTCTCTGGCGGGAAATTCAGATTTGCCATAAACGTTTCACCGTCCATGGAATTAATGAGATTCCTTCCCAAGTTTCTCAGTTGTTTCTAGATACCCAGATGTTGCTATGCATCACTGTTAACCTCTAGTGCAGTCATAATTCTATTGCTCACAGTCAAAATAAACAGAAATCTCAGACACAACACGTTATCAAGGACTTCAAAAAAAGAAAAAAAGGAGAATTGGCTCTTAACCCCCTTCATTTTCTTTAAGGACAAAAGTTTGGCTCAGGCTCTAAAAAGACAGTCTGCACTGAAATGGACTCTGAACTGTCCTCATTTGGTGGAATTGTGCAATGGGAGACATAAAAAACCATGTCGCCATTGAATAAAAGCTACTGTGTCCTTCATTTTAATAAATATTATAAAAACACCAATATGGTGAATATGCATAGAAGAAACTATGGGGAATCAAACACATTTCCACATAAAATTTCTTATCAGCCTATAAGTAGAAAAAAAAAGCACTCATGGTAAAAAGTTCTTGGTTTGAACATTACAATACATGTGTGGCATTTAGTTTCTCAAACCATATAAAAAGACATAAATAGAGTAGATGTTATACACTCATGGGGTTAAATTTCATGCTTTAGTCCAAACTCATCCAGATGTTTGTTCAACTCGATGTTGATTTTCATTCCCCAGATTTGAACATAAAATTAATTTGAAATTTGATCTTGGCTTCGCAGTCTTTTCATCATCAGACCCCCAAATGTGCAATGGGCATCCTGATATTCATTCAAACAATTCACATTAGAATACATAAGACTTCAATGGCAGCCAAGTTAACATCAGAGGACCTGGATGATGATGCGTTGACTTTACATAGTTCAAGACTGTGATATCTCAAGATTCTGTATTTTCTTCCTTTGCGTATTCTTCTACAAGTTTCTCATAGGAGTGGCTGTGTTCTGACCCATCGCTGGTGAACACAGACCCTTCAGATTCTGAAATCTGCTCTTCCTTGGAGTTTGTTTCAATGTTCTCATCACACGTAGTAATAGACAGTTTTGCCTTAGAATCAGCATCGTCATCATCGTCGTCCTCCTCTTCCAAGTTATTGCTCAGAAAGTTCTCCTCATCTATAAAAGTAATGTTTGCATTTTGGAATGTGAGAGGGTGGTACTCCTTATCCCACGTCCTGCGACCACCTGCTCCACAATCTCCCATCCCTCCGTTCTCCAGGTCGACGTCCTTGTCAAGCTGGTTCTCGTACATTTGGCCCTGGTCAAGATCTAGGTCTCCCTCTACTTGGTCCTCTGTTAGCAGCAAACCGTTGTCTGAGCCCAGGAGGTAGTTCTTGGACTTTGAGAACGCAACAGTGACGCGATCGCTGAAACTATATCGTCTCTTTTGGCGCGGTGAACGGTCCAGACTGAGGATGGTGTGACCATTAAAGATGGGAGCATCGTTGCAACTCTTGGAACGACCAACATCTTTGGATTTATTGATGGCGTTGGTACTAATGTTGTTGCTTCTTCTACCATCTTTTTTGGTGCCAATCTGCTTAATCAAGTCATTGTAGCCTTCCTGCTTCTTGGACAGGAAGCTGAAGATGTTGACGTCATTAGGGGTGGGGGGCAAACGAAGGGCAGCCTTGTGAGACTCTTTGTAGTGCCGGAGCTCATCGAGAGACAGCTTGCGCAGCTTGCGGCGTTTCTTCAGTGCCTTGTGGGCCTCAATCACCATCCGAACTTTCCAGTTAAAGAACAAAGAAAGCCAGGCCAACCCCAGGTAAATCCACACTTCCACAAAGTAACGGTACAGAGTTGGATAATCTTTATTTGGTTCCACACCTGCAAAGACAAAAAAAAACAGTCAACATTCATTCAATTCCAAAGTTTTAGCTTTGTTAAATTGATTGTTTCAATGAAAGGAATTTATTTTTCCGCTTACCTGCTACCAAGTCCCCGAAACCAATTGTGGTCAAGGTGACGAATGAGAAATACAAGCCTTCAACATATGACCAACCCTCTTGGGACATAAACACAAAAGGTGGAAGGACTAAATGGACCAGCACACCCCAGAGCAGAAATATAGCTGTGCAGGTAAACTGAGCCTTTCTCTGGAAAAGAAAAAAAAAAACATGTATTCAGGTTAAAGTTTTGTGATAGCACAGACAAATAAACAAGTATGTGAAACAAAGATCTTATCAATTTACCAGTGAAAATCCTTTTTTGGTGAGAAACTGGCCCAGGTGTTTGGCTCTGCCACCAAAGAACTTTCCTAGCTCACTGATCCAGGTAAGACATAAAGGCACACCGAACAGTCCATAGAAGATACAAAAGACACGTCCTGCTGATGTTTTGGGGGCGATGTTTCCATATCCTTAGAAAATTAAGAGTTGAAACAAAGTGGTTAGGGTTGGGATGTCTCAACCATGTACAACTGAGAATTACAAACACTGGGTTGTCTTAATCCAAGTCTATTTGATTTATACACACTTTGGCAAAACACCAAATAGAAGACTGCGATCCAGATTGTCCCAATGAAGCAAATTAAGATTGATCTAAAAGTCTGCCTGACAGCTCAGGGTTTGCGTTTTCCAACTACTGTAACATTACTCAGTCTAATTTTCAGTTAAACATTCCAGGAAGTTTCAATAACCACATTTTAAAAAGCCCCTTTTCCACCATATGAATCAGATCTTTCACACTTGAACTTACAAAATGACTTACCGATAGTGGTGATAACAGTGGCAGCAAAGATAACAGCATTCGGCCAGTTCCAGTTGTTGAAGGTCTTGCTGCCAGTTATAGTGACCCCTTGGCCTGCAGCATCAGACACCACCTGAGGACAAAGAACAAACACAGCTGAGTATAAAATCGAAATTTATGGACACTCTGCAAATGGATGCTATAAACTGCACGTAATAAAAGACTTTCTAAGCAAAAGGAAGACAGGAAGTTTGTTGTGTATAAGCTCTATTTCTTCCACCACATCCTTCCTGTGATATGCTGATGGTATCTCCAGAGGTACTAATGAGCTGAAACGACACCCAGGCACACTGCAGAATTACTGTCGCCCGAGGGCTTTATAGTCCCGACCTCTGCTTATATTGGTCGGGAAACAGGAAGACCTAAACAGCCATTTCATAATCCCATGATGGTGCATGGATTAAAAGCTCACTATGCGGTTCTTTGGAAGTTGCTGTTTCCTTTTTTAAAGGCAATGAACAAGAGTTGCAGTCAATATAGACAACATATTGTGCTTAATCTGCAGGTAATATCTGTCCCCAACAGCCTAGAGAATGGGATCACTTTTGCAAGAAAGTTGTCGTGTTGACATTCAAAAGAGACAGAAAGTAACTAATCAATCATTCCCAACCATGTGTGTGCCTGAACAGCCACAACATAGACTGAATTCCCCCCCTTGGGTATTTGCAAATATCCAGCCATGTGTGTTTGGACAATGCATACCCCCCCACACCAAAGTTCTTCTTTCTCCAAATGTGCTTGAAGGGGTGAAATGTGCAAGGGTTGGCAAAATTCTCATAAGCCTTTAAGTACTGGAAGACGCCTGATTCCTTAATAATAACAGGTCTGTGACAGTTCTACTCTGCAATTACCAGCACAAGGGGAGGCCATTCTTTTGTCTGCTGAAACAACAAAGTTCCTCTGTTGGCTTTTAGGATGACAGGAGTGATGACCAAGTTTGTGTTGGAACCATGACTAGAAATTAAAGAGGAAAAAAAACAACCTCATGAGTGGACAACTGTCTTGCTTACACACTTTCATATTTGCCAATCCACAGCATCTGTAATGATTGATTCTGGTCTTGTGTACTCAAATCAGCTGAACTGGCATTTGCCATTATGACACGTTTTGGAAAGTTAAAAAGCAGCTTACATCAGCAACCTGTGCCGACAGTGTAAGCAATGACCTTGATTAACATCACGAGTGAGTTTGTTTATTAATGCATTCATGGAGCCAATGGCCACAGGCTGGCAACATGGAGGAGATAAGAATGTTTATGTGTTGTTTGGTCTGGTGAGACAAGCTGTCCTGCCGAATGTGGCGCCCATGGATGGCAGTGCCCTGTTCATTCCTATGAAAGATGCTCAGTGGCACAAGTAGCCATTAAGTTGGACGTCCATATATGAAATTACCCAGTCTTCTGCATCAATAGGGCCCAGATCAGAGATTTCTTCTGGTTTAGCGCTCTCTTAACTACAAAAATTAGCCACTAGGATACTTGGCCTCAAAGCCCAGTGCTCTTCCCGGGTTGGCAAAAACCCACATAGACTTATTAGATTTGACTCATTCTGACTATTAAAATTTGGAAAGTCTGGCCGTACAATTGAATTAGTTTTTGGCCGTTCAGTCCAGCATATAGCTCAATATCAAACCAGCCAAACCCAACTTATTCCATTTATATGCATGGGCTAACCTTGTTATTGTTCATATTCAAGCTAAAGGCGATTTAACCTCCAACAGTGTAGAATCAGTGAGATCTGCTCTAAAAAAAAAGGAAAGACATTACTTTCCATAGTTATCATGAGATAATAGCCATGTTCCTGGAACAACATTTTTTGTACAAGTGGAGGAAAGATTACTGTAACAAGAAGAGACACCACCTCAGAGTGAATCAAACCAAAAGCAGGTGACTTTGGTAACTTGATAAACATGAACATTCCCTCTTCAAATCTGCCCACAGACAAAAGACCTGAGGACATCACATGTACGGTTGGCTTCCAGCACTGTGGTTTGCACAAATGGAAAGTGATGAGATGCATTTCATGACATGAAAGTACATTTACAATTCAAATAACAGCCTTTTGGTAAATCCCCTCAACAAGCATTCATTCATCTCTCTGTTGAAGCAAAAGGGAAACCATACCCCGCTAGCTGGGACAGTACAAATTTGAGGTTTGTGGGAAAAAAATAACAAATGTTATGTTTGCGAGTCATGTCTGTGGTCTGTGTGTGTGTGCTCAGCACCTTATACTAACCAAATGAGGGTGATCTGCACGTGTTCGGTCTGCTTGTCAGATAAAAAGTGCTGAAGTTTGAGACGTACAAAATGCTGATTCGTAGGAAAACAGAGGGCAGAGTGACACTCAAATAGAGGACAAAAAAGGCAGACTTTAGAGGTTAACATGTCCACAGTTACTGCTTATCTTTGAATATTCTACATATCTTGAGCCGTCTCATCTGACAGGAAGGAGAAGTACCTAAAGATGCCTAAACGTGACTGAAGAGGCTTTGCAATGCACAGGGTCTTTGTAAAGGTCAGCTACTGGTCAACTCATGGTCACTGCAGGTCACAAATAACCCTGAGAACAAGTCAAAGGCTCCGGCACTGGGGGAGAAAGATAAAAGAGACTTTGTGTCACGTGGAGTCCAAACCAGCTTTGGAGGAGGCTGTTAAACTGGCTTCTCTACAAGCCTGGCCACTATACAACTAGATATCAGGCTACGGGCTCGGACACCCTTGCTTCAAGGAAAAAAGAAACGAAAAAATGGATTGGATGAAGTGTTTCAGAAGCTCATTCGATCCAAACAGTATCAGACAAAACTACTATGACCTTAAAATCACCCTTTGTAGAAGACGCTTCTCTAAAACAGTGTTTCTTTGTAAATGGCAGAAATAACTCAGCAATCTTGGTAAACAATTTTTGCAGTTATGAATTTCCCCAAATTGGAATATTTCCCTGTGCAAGACTAATGAAGTTAAGAGGGAAGATGTCTAAAAATGTCTTAAGTAAAACTGCATTATAGAGAAAGAAGACCATGTCAGGAAGATATCTTGGCTTTTCCAAGAGTTAACAAATAAAAATCCAGTCGTAGAATACAACAACACGCCTCAATGAAAATCCCAGCCATCTATACGGAGCAACATTTCCAAAACAGAAAAAAAATGCCAACACTTTCTCTGCTTCCAATGCTTTCAACGCACAAGATTCAAAACTTGAGTTGCAGTTTTGTGCATTGGATTTATTGGGTTAAAACAATGACAATTTACCATGAGCATACATATTTAGGGAGAGTAAAACAATCTTCCTCTCTTTAAGTCAGGTTGTGTAAGGCTTACAGAGTTTGTTATGACGTACATTACGCTGTCCTTAAAGTCACAATCTGGCGCCACATTTATACACTCTCTAAAGGATTCCCTTACTTTTGTGGAACTGGAAATATTGCCAAATTCCAGGAAACTGACACCAACACACTTTGATAAGCAACAAACAGTAAAAACCACATTGACAAACTCCAACTGATATCAGGGCAGCTGGCGGCCCAGCATACCACTCCAGCTCCGAGGTATTTTTCCACTTCCAGCAGACAAACAGCTGCTGGGCTCTTCCGTGTCATAACGTATTGATTTCTGATACGGACGTGGATTGTTTGCAAACAGCGTGTTTGGGAAACAATGCTGAGATTTCACTTAAATTTCCACTACAGAGTGAGCGGAAAAAGTCTGAGAAGGTGTGGGATTTCGGCATTTTAATCCAAATATAAAGTTTATTCTCTTCGGAAATTAATATGCAAGAAGAAACTGATGCCAATTAAGACTAAGTACAGACAATTAATGTCTATTTTATGGATTTTTATGTATGGAATTCTACCTTTTTCCTTTATTAGACAGTGAAAGGATTCTTACATCTGTTAAGCAGAGCGGATTACACCATTAACACATTCGTGAGAGGCAGCTTGCATGAGATTGAACTTCATTAACACAACATATGGTATTTTTATGGATTCTTTCTTTATTGGGCTGATATCACTGCAGATTCATTGCTAAACTAGCTTAACCAGAACCAGAACACTGCAACACTGTACTGCCAATACTCAGCACATGCATCCCTGATTTAATAAACTTCAGACCCAGAAGGCCACAAGGCAATAAAGACACATCTGTCTTGTCAATTAATTGCCTGAACATAACCTTGTGACATACATTGGTACCTTCCATGACTCCAGTGTAATTCTCTATTTTTTTTCTACTTTTCAAAAGGGGAAGAAAGACTTGGCTATTTCAATCGAGCTGCCCCTAGACAGAACCCTAGGCACATGACAAAGTCGGCTTTCCCTGAAAACAGAGCGCTGTTTGATTGTGCTTCTTCACTCTGATGCAGGGCCGTGTTTCAGTTTAGCCATGTGACAGCAGCGGGTCGAGCAGGGTTTGAAAACTTCTCGTTTGGAAACGATCTTTGAAAAAGACACTAATGAGTAGGATTTTCCATAAAAAAACAATAAATAATAATTTGTATAGACTTCGAATCATCACTTATGACCAGTGTTGGGGTAAGACGTCACATTACATCCATCTGTAATCAGCAGTCAATATTAGAGATTCATTAGCTTCTTTACTGCTCCTGTTTATTTCCCAACTGAATTTTTTTTTAGCAGTGTTCAGTTACAAAATGGATTCAAGTCAAATCTCTCCACTGGACTTCCTATTTTCTTTATATATTCATTATTATCATCTTCTACTACAATCATTTCTACAATCCGCAGATGTTGCTGTATGACTCGTGTAGCTAGGTATTTGCCCAAAGTCTCATTTATTGGAATCGATTTTGTCAACGCCCCCAAATACTGATTTTGTGACAGATAAAGGACCAATTCACTGAATCGGGCAGGTGAAGATTGTCTGAGTGTGTTTAGTCATTTGCCTTTTAAACATGCTGTATTTTTCCTTCTAAGTCTGTCATCATCTGATTGATTTGTTGAAAAATTAAAATCAGATAAGCCGATGCTCATCTGCCAAGTCAAAAGTTTACAAAAGTCACAGTTTGACTCATTGGTGTCAACTCTTGGTTTAACAATGTATGATTTAAAGTGATATACATTTTATTTTATCGTATTTTGATGTTTTTAATGTTTTCAAGACAGAAAACAGAAAGTCAAACAATAACACAACTAACTGAATAAGATGTTGGGAATACTAAACCAGCCACCCTCCTGTACTGGGAGGCAAAAATGCTCTTTTTGTCAATGGAGTCTGGTGGCTTTGAAGAGGACGGCATAATGGCTGAGTGTGTCTATAACAGCAGTAAATTAAATATCGGTTAGTTGGACAAACTGAGGGTTTATTGATGGACCAAGAAATTTTGAAGGGCATTTTTTAAACATTTTCCTTATTTCCTAGACCAAATAAGCATAACAAAAATGCTGATAATCTGTTACATAAACGTACCTGACTATTATGAAACACACATTCTCATCTATAGCTTTATTTCTACAAATTTTCTTCCAAGAGATACAATTTGGAAAACTGATTTCTACCAATAACACAAGTCCATAAATAACTGCTTAACTGCGTAATTTGGAAATTTGGGACACTAGGATTTTAAGCGAACTAGCTCAAGACTGTTTAAAAATGCACAACTTCCATGAGTGAGACTGACAGACATTCAAATATAGCATCACGCTTTATCGTAAGACATATACAGGGGGCTGCAAAAGTAGGTATACAGTAATAAAAAACAAAATGTGCACACAAAACATATTTGATTGATTCTACAAACGTATT
This sequence comes from Serranus cabrilla, assembly GCA_903364295.1. NCBI lineage: Eukaryota > Metazoa > Chordata > Actinopteri > Perciformes > Serranidae > Serranus > Serranus cabrilla. The sequence continues at coordinate 32,975 of CAFUXE010001349.1, forward strand.
ATCAATAAAATGCATTCACACATCCTAGCACCACTATTTTAACCTTACTGTACAGCTACTGTACAGCCCTCTGTATACTTTGTCCACAGTGCTTCTGGGCAAACAGCAAACACTGCTTAGACCCGAGTGTTCAAGCCCTATTTGCAGTAGAGATAATGTGCAGCCACCCCCTCACTGAACTTTTATAACGGCTTCACAACAGCCAACATTGATGGACCATAAAATCCAATCTGTAAACTGTGACCACTTCAAGGGTGCTACAGTTAATAGTAAACTCCTTGTTAATAAAACACAGACTAACTTTTACAAGTGTCGCCTTCTCTTGTTAAGTCTGCTTATATGTTTTAATTGTTAACAAGCTGAGCAAAGTTTCCACAATGGAAACCTCATAGAATATTTAACGCAAGTAAAGTTGATAAAAGGCAAGTCAAGGGTGCATTTTTATGCGTTTTTTTATTCATTGACTCCAAAGGCTTTTCAGCAGGTGTCTTGGCAAACACCAGAGGAAAAATACTGGGAAACTACACGTTTAGAAAGAGGACAAGAGGACAAATGACGTAGGAGATAAAGAAATTGGATTTTAAATGATCTTTTAGCAGTGGTCTTTGTCCCCTAAGAAAGCACACGGGAGCAGGAAATGTTTCAGTTTCAGTCTCTCAATCTACATTAAGCAAGGATTTGGCTGTTAGAGATGCCCCAGATGGGGGGAGGAACATGGGCATATCCCTTTCAGCCCCCCCTAAACACAAAAGGAGAAAGCAGAAGGAAGCAGAAGGGGGGATGGTGGGATAATAAATCTCCCTAATACTAATGTGGGCCCCAAAAGGGGTACAGGTTGAGACATGTTCCTGGTCATACTTCTAAAGTGCAAAAAGCTAAGAAACAGAAATGAAGCGCTGTGAGGGCAGAAGAGGATCCCACCGCCATGGTATGCTGCATATACACTGCTGTTTACACTGCAAACACATAAACCAACTCTACTCTCCCCACTCTTCTTCTTGGCTGGAGGACTTTCCCCTGACACATTAAGATCATAGACTTACTCACAACCAAACATCAGACGGAAAGAATCAAGGTCAGAAAGCCTCCACATATCAAGGCAATGAACAAACAACATGTCATGGGACAGCCACCTGTGAAACCGCAGGCGTGTTGACTTATGTGTGATTGTAAAACCACAGAGGTCAATGGCTCCAGCTTTACTACTGCTTACAGAATTGCCGTTTTAACTAGATATTGGCAAAGGAACAACATGTTCTGCAACTTTTAAGGGTTGAGGTCACAGATTGGCCCTCCACACCCGCTATCTCAATCACCGCTGCAGACAGACAGGTTTACAACAGAAAATTAACTGAACTAGGTCATAAAATGATTATCATCCTTCAGCTTGGACACAGGGACGCCACCACAGATAACATTTATAAGTCCAATCAGGGGCAACTTTAATGCCAAGTTGTTGTTATATTTCAAATTTTAGGCCCTCAGGCTGGGCATGTGGGTGTGTTGACCCCAAAAAGAGGAACCAGGAATTGACCACATCTCATTCCTCAGGAGTTCTGTTAGTGTTTGGATAAAGTTTACACATCAGCTGAGGCACATTAAGCGCTGGCTGAGTTGGTGATTCACTTTGGACAGCAGAGATCAAACAGAAGGAAAAAATGTGCAGTTTAAAAACGTGTCCATACCTCTAATATTTTGTCCAAATCATCTTTCGTCAGACAGGGATAGTCCTCAAGTATTTTATCCTTCCTGGTACTATACTGCTTTGCAGCTTGCTTCCAATTGGGCTCCTCCAGGACTTGAAAAATTGCTGCCCCAATGGACAGGTAAAAAATAATGGCAGAAGTCAACAAGGGGCCTTTATCTACCATACTTATGTACAATGACTCAACTTGGAGAGCGCGGGACAGGGGGAGAAGAGAGAAAGGAGAGGGTGGATAACAACAATACCCGGAGTTATGCGCGACTCATTCTCTGCAACTCTTTTGCTTTACGAAAAGTTTCTTCCTCCGCGCGAGGGCTCTGAAAAATGCATGAAACGTGCCGCTGCTGACAGCATTGGGCTCGAGACATAACAGGCTAAAAGTAGTCATAAAGCGGGGCTGAGCGCGCGTGGAGCCGCAGCTGCAGTAGTATTCTGTCCACGTGCGCAGCCGGAGGAGTACTGGCTGCTAAAGTACTGAGCTGAGAGTCTGGGAGTGGAGAGGAGCAGCGAAGATCCGCCCAGAAAGCCAGCAAGGAGGGGGGTCACACACCCTGCAGTTTGAGCCATTTGCTGCTTTTGGTTACAGGTGTTCCGCTGCCGGACACAGAGGCACAGAGAAGTTTACACCAACTTTAAAAACCGGCTCAACAATGTGAAAAAGTTTGTTGAAAGACTCAGAAAGAATCAGAAAGATCTTTATTTCCGTTATACTAAACTACAAAGAAAGTGTGGATGTTTTCTCCCCATGCATTTAGAAAACAGAACATAAACAAAAACAAAATAGGTTAAAATGTAGAAAATAGAACTTTTTAGAACTAAAGAATAATATAAGATATAAATACCAGCAGGAAAGGGCAAACAACAGTAATACAATCAAAATTAAAGAATAGATTCTAGTTGGTGAATGTTTAATAAATAAGAAAAACTTTTATTTACAGTTTTGTGCAATTTTTGGTGTGTGTGTGTGTTTTAGCCACATTACCTCAAACAAAAGAGCTTTAATTACGTTATTACATCTTAAAATAATTATTTTATCAGATTATTTTGTGTCTTTGTAATAAAAAAAATAACAATTTTAGAGCAAAATTATTGACACCACAAGGGAAAAATGTAAGTGAAATACATTTCTGAAGAAAAATCTGTTATTGTCGATTTAAAAAAGAAATGAAATAAATACGTTTGTTTCTGTTTGCCGGTCTCAGTCAAGATGAATCAAGCTCAGCTAGCAGCTCCAGGCTGAACAATCTGTTTTCTTTAACCCATAACAATTTCACAGATCATAAAACAAAAGCATTGGTTTTTTTCTCCATATTTACTTAACTGAAGTGAAGGACATGCACATGTAATACAAAATTCAAAAGCAAATCTCTTCAGTTTAAATGCAAAATCTGGATTTGCAAACAAAATCTGATCCACAGTAAAACACATTTAATCACAGATGAATTTGTCATGAAATGCAACATCTTATTGTAATTGCAGTGTGGAAAGTTTTGCTCTCAAACCTATTGATTAATTGCATAATAAGGGCACAAAAGGAAACCTGATATAACTTCAAGAGAAATTAAAAAAAAAATGACAAATGTGTTATTTTCTCCATTGCTTTTTAAAATTTTTTTCAGGATTTTCAAGCCCACCATTGCAGATGATAATATAAATATTCATTAGAGTGCTGATATTAGGTTTTGCACAAACTGCCATTGATTGCATTGAATGTCACTTTCCAAACTTCAGACAGATTGATTGATTGACTTTTGCTTTACGTAGTTTATTGTCATCAACTGGAAGAGTTATACAATGGGCAATCAATGACGAGCAGCGCCACTGGACCTGCTTCTCCCTGCAAAACATGCAGGTTTCATTTTATGAATTCACCTGCCTGCAGTCACAGGGAGTCATGTGAGGCTTTACACGCTCGGGGTTGCAAAAGTTATCATTTAACTTAAAGGAATGCCACCACAGACAGTTAAAGACTGTTCCTGCACAGTGGTCCCTCACCACAAACATGTGAACCCGTGTGAGCTAATATGAGATAGTGCTCATCAATATGCAGCAAACCTGCACAGGAAGTAGTTGAAAGATGGGATTAGTTGCAAAAAAAAACGTGCGTCAATGTCCCGAACTCAATGGCGCGATTGTTTGCTCGAGTGATGTGTTCTGCTCTCTTTGTTGATGCTGCTTGGAGCAAAGATCGAACAAAGGAACACACGTATTGATTGGTGTTTGAGTAGAGCCGGGAAGAGCCGCAGATTCTCAGACAGAGATTGTGGCTTATTATCATTCCTGTGAGTCAAAGTACAGAGTTGGACACGGGGTGAGTTTGCGTTAGAGGGCGAGTGAAGGAAAAACCGTATCGACTTGCACTTTTTGTTTTATTGTTGTCACAAGTCCTCAGTGTGCTTGTGGTCTAACTGTGTAAGCTGAGTGGGAATTTATGGCATGCAAGACAGTAAGGCATTGCATCATGGTCACTGGTATACTACTGGCCTCAGGCTGCTCTTTCCACAGTGTGAGTGTGTGTGTGTGTGTGTAATGTGTTTTATGCTCCAGAAAGTACAAGTTAAGTATAAACTCAAGCGACCCATTTTTAGACTTGCACTCCCACACAGTGCAAGTAAAAAAGTGAAAATGATTTCAAGTTTGCCAGGAAATGGCAAACACCATGATGCTTTTTCCTTTACAAAGTGGCATTAACTCGAACTGAAATCACCACATTGCTAACATGCATGTGGGACTGTATAAAAACTACATATAAGTGTCAACTAACGCAACAGAACAGACTGGACTGGTTGCGGTGGTGCAAGTGTTAACCTGCTCTTTTGTCAAACCGATTGGAATGAAAGATGTGAAAACATCTGCTAAGTTGGATTCAAAACAAAACCCATAAAACATGAGGAAAAATCCACCTGAGTCATGTCAAAGAACACCTTTGACGTTTTATTTTCTTAGGATCCAGAGGAAGCCTGCAAGCACAGTGTAAATAATTACACACAAGATCTTCCTTCATTAAAATATTTAGATTTGACTCAAAACAGTAATTCTGTGTGTACGCGGCGAGATGCTTCTCTGGTGTTAGCGGGCTCTCCCGACTGCTCCGTCACCTTCTGGACATTTAGTAAGAAAAGGTCAATAATATCAACAATCATGATTTAGTTTGAGACACTGGTTCATCACAAAGACTTGGAATGAAACTTGCCGACAGTTAAAAGTTAATCTAGGGCTCCGGCATATATTAAACTTGTGGAAACATGCCCAACATGACAGTGACAGAAAAGAAACACGGAGAGCTTTTGCAGATGATTTTATAAGAAAGGTTAGCAAGACAAATGTTAAAGGAGTAGTTTGACTTAT
>CAFUXE010001349.1:51708-67449 GCA_903364295.1 Serranus cabrilla
GATCAACTCTTGATGGTACTTCATGTTTTCTCCATTTATAATTAACCCTAAAGGGTACTTCATCATGTTTTCTCCATTTATGATCAACTTTAGAGGGTGCTTCCTCATTTTTTCTCCATCTATGATCAACTTTAGAGGGTACTTCATCATGTTTTCTCAATTTGCGGGCACCCTAGAGGGCCATATATCAAGTTTTCTCCACTTATGGGCAACCTAGTGGACGCTTGATCATTTCAGGGAAGAATCAAGCGAGAAATGTATCATATTTCCTCTTTTTATGGTCAACCCTAAAGGGCACTGCATCATGTTTTCTTTATTGGAAGGGCACCCTAGAAGGCACTACACTATGTTTTATCTAGAGGCATCTAAGAGGGCACCTTTGTGACATGTTTGCCTCCCGTTTACTTCCATTCAATGCAAGCAAAGGGGCGAATAAAACATTTGCTTTCGGTTACAAAGTTAATTTGCGTCTTTGCATCTTGTGGAGTTCAACCGTGGTGAACTCTGACTGGCCTCAACCAATAACAAAGCCGTGTTTGTGTGCGGTTGACCCCACTGGGATGTCAAACCCCTACAACCACTGAGCTGATATTGAGACTGCAGGGAGGAAGTGGTTCCACACCTACCACTGCAAACCTCCATTTAATCACTCATTTGCTATATAAGTGTGGTACAACGTACAATTTAGTTAGTGAGAAGGTTTCTCTGCAGTCTGAAGACAATGTTCCATTAGTAAACAAGGCCAAAATCCAAAACAAACACAGTCGGTGCTTCCATTTCAGAGGCAGGCTCAACCACCGGTCGATTAGACAGAATAAGTAAGAGGCACCAGGCCTCTCACACATGCTGAGTCCTCATTGAACCGTGGCCAAACAGGTATGTGGTGTTGTGTCCTACAATGGTTTTTTGTCTTGTCACTCTAACTAATTTCCCACTATCCATAAAGAATAAAAAGCAGAAACCCTTCTTCGATGGAATTTTCTCCCCTTTCCCTCAAATAGCTCTCTGTCTTGACTAACTTCGTTTTCCTTGTCTTACTATCCATCTCCCCAGCACTCTCATTTTCCACTCTCTCATCCCTGCTGCTTGCCGTCTGTCTTTGTCATTCACTCCTCCTCGCCGCTGCCTGACTTGCTCTGTGATATATGAGCCTCGAGAGGCATCTGTGCTCCTTTGTCCTGCATTGTTCTATTCTAGTTTGAGCTATTGTCAAGAGAAATATGTAGCAAAAAAAAAGAAACTACAAAAAATAACAGCAAAAAGCAAACTTAACTGTAACATTTATTAAATTATCAGAAAGAAGAAATAAATGTATTTGATGAAAATGTCTTTATAGATTGGGATTGTGATTATATATACCCTTTAGGCTGTAATAATAACCTAAAGTGTAGTGATATTTTGACTGTGAGGATGTGATCAATGTGGTTTGTTTATATCAATCAGCATTATTAAACACAACACAGTGAATATTTGCTGCTTTGCCTCTGGTGTGAATGAATCATTTCTCCATTATTAGTGTATTAGCACCACCTAGCAGACACAAAGCGAATGTCAGCAAACATGAGCAATGCTTTCTTAAAGGCTCTTGACATGAGTAAAAATGAAAAATAAAAGCAATAATAATATCAAATTTCTCCAGTATTAACCCTTTAGTGTCTGTGCTTGGAAAATAAATTATGTTTTTTCCCATTAAACAAACAAACAAATGTCAATTTCTTATCACGGATATAATAATTACCAGTACAAGTAATTGCAGGTAGTTATTGTAGACACAATTACCTTTACAGTTCTTTAAAAACTTCTCAGAAATGGAAAAACATATTTTTTTTTACATTTTCTTCACCAAACTATCATATCTCAAGAAAATAATCTGACCTTTGAAAGTTTCACCACACACAGCCCTAATGTCTTTCTTGTTACTTACTTCCTGTTATGAGGTGAACTCAGTAGGTATTTAAAGACACAGCGGCATCTAGTGGATTAGTGTATTTATTTATTTCAAAAAGTCCTGCATTCAAAACTTACTTAAGTAAAAGTACAAAAGTATCAGCATCAAAATGGACTTAAAGTATCGAGAAAAAAAAAGTACTCATTATGCAGAATGGACCCACTCAGATTGTTTTATATATTCCAGATATATTATTCATATTGATGCATTTATGTAAGCAGTGCTTTAATATTGTAAAGATAGGGCTCATTTTAATTACTCAATATAATGTTATGAGGTTTAATAAAAAAATAAAAGTCTAATCACTTGAAATTGATCATGTTTCATGTTAAATCCTGACCTGAAAAGTAACTAAAGCTGGCAGATAAAAAAAAAGAATATTTACCTCAATACTTCTACTCTACAATAGAGTAGAAGTATAAAGTTTCATAAAATGAAAATACTCAAGTAAAGTACAAGTACCTCAACATTGTACTTAAGTATATTTGAGTTAATGTACTTAGTTACATTCCACCACTGGCATTGACTTATTAATGTCACAAATGCACCATTTTTAAACCAAGTAGTTACGGTGCATAAACCCAAACTGTGACCATTTAAAACCACCAATGAAATAATAGCAGTTTTGTTGTATGGGAAGGTAATTTTATAGGGGACAGATTGCAATATTTACAGTATTTTATCACTCTCAAACACATCCTGCCATGGCTGAGCCATATCCCATAATGTATGTTGTTCCTATGTCCTGATCTACAGACAGATAATGTTAAAAGTACGCCATCTCACTGGAATCTCATCACCTTCCTCTGCAGTTTACTGAGGTATCGGAGGCTTCCTCATGTCATCCTCCTCCTCCATCTGTGTGTCTGGAGCTTCGCCTGCTGCACTGCCGGTCTCCTCCTCCGGCCTCTGCCCGCCCCACCGCTGTTTGAAGTGGGTGTTGAGCCGCTCCAGGATGTCGATGGAGTGGTTGACGAGCAGGGCCAGCCAGGCCAGGCCGAAGAAGATCCAGCAGGCCATGAGCACGCTGTACCATTCTGGGTATACTTTGTCTGGATTACTGTCTGTAAAGGAAACACAATCAAAGTAACTATTTCACCAGTCGGCCTCCATCCGGTACTTTTTACCTCTCCGGTCACATTTCCCACTAAAAAAATCTGTTTTACAGCGAGGAGACGTAAGTGACCGAGCCATGAAAAGGATAGCGCACGGCTAATTCATCGGCATTAGCATCCTTTTGCCGACTCTGTAAAGTCTAACGTACATGGTTAAAAACGATAAATGGTTTCAAAGACATGAAGTTAGACTCTAGTTTCATTACACTTAATTGATTGGAAACATAACATGATCATTTATATTGCTAGTTAATGTAAAAACTGTAAAAGCCGGCCGATTCCGGATACAGTTTTTGAAACAATTTCACAGATCTGTACTTTTTTAACTCTCCGGTCAAGTTCACAATGCCGCACTTTGCGGTGTTTCGCTGGCATTTTGAATAAGATCGCCACCACCAGTGTAGGCAGAATTGATTTATACATATCTAAAAGTCTAGGTGTGAAATTTCGTTTATGTACAAGGAGATTTACAGGTCAAATTACAATACGAAAGTAACTGATGATAGAAAGCAGTTAAAACGATTGATGATCTTAAAATTATTTTAATTAAATTAATATATTCTCACTGTACTGTATCTTATTGTGAAGGAAGGATGTAGTGCCCAGGTGTATTAATAACTATGGTTGATAAAGGGGATATTTATTTGGCTTACACAGAAACATCCAGTTTTCCCGCCAAAAAATTGTGACCGTGCCATGAAAAGGATAGCACGCGGTCATCAGTGTTAGCATCCCTTTGGTGACTCTGGTAAACCAAAGGATAGCGTACATGGTTTAAACGATATACGGTTTGAAAGATAAAACGTTAGACTCTAGTTTCACACCACTTAATTAATTAGAAACTAATAACATGATCATAGTAGTTAATGTGAAATTTTGATAGAATGTTAGCCAAAAGATGGCAGTCGCATGAATACAAAACAAAGCATAGCATGTTGATAAAAACCTAAGAAATAAAATTGACAAACAGCAATGCAGTATGATAACTGTGCTGTACCTGCCACATAGTCTCCAAAGCCGATGGTGCTGAGGGTGATGAAGCAGTAGTAGATGGCTCCGGAGAAGCTCCATCCCTCATGCTGCTGGAACACAAGCATGGGCACAACAAAGAAAAGCACCGCCCCAGACAGGTAGGACACCAGGTGGACAAAAAAGCGGGTACACGTCTGCCGAGAGATGCAGGAGGAAGTCATAAAATGTGATACGTACATTTCCAGAGTGATCTGAGTGATAGTAGACTATGTGATTTAAGATCTCCTCACCCTTCGCCCGGTCTTCCCCTCGAGGAAGTCGGAGATGTTCCTCTCTATAGCGAGCATGTACTTGCCCACTCTGTTGAGCACCACCAGGTTGAGCGGGATACCAAATACCGCAAAGAACACACAGAAGATCTGTCCAGCAGTAGTGCTGGGACTTATGTTACCATAACCTGCAGAAGTATAAACTGTTAGTGGGGAAAAAGAAGAAGAAGAAGAACTGTACTCACTCCCAGAAAGTACATCACCACAGCTTTAACAACCGATTATAATGCTTAAGTCAAAGTTAGGGTCAAACAGGGGCAAAATATACTGATGGTTCCAATCCTTAAGGATTGTTTTTTTTCATTACCTGCGTTGCTATTTAACCATTTTGAAAATTTGGCAATACATGTGAGAAGAAAAATATGTGTTTTTGATTTTGGGGTGAACTGTCCCATTAACAAACAAGCATCATCTTGAAATAAACACACAATGTAGAAAAAAAAGAGTAGCATTTTGCACCATGAGGAGGAAAAAAAAGTTGAAAAAGCTGCTCAAAATTCCCCAGAATCACATAAAAATGCATAATACCTTGTGTGTTTAAGGGGTAGTTTAAGGGACAGCTCGAAAAGTAAGCTAATAGCTTTGCATCCACTGCACTACTGGCAAGTATTTCATCCAACTTAATGTCCCAAACCTTGAACTATCCCTTTAATAATGATGCAGATGGGTTTACATTGTTGGTTTAAAGCATGGCGCATCTCACCAACATTAAAGGGTTCCAGTTGTTATCTTGTGCTAAGTGGCAAAGAGTAAATAGTGTAATTTGAAGAGTTGAGAGTGAGTACAAAGGTTGGTGTATAAAATGGTAATTGGTCAATATGTTGAACATTTAAAGACAGTTTATATTCCTGTTCCATTCATTCCAACACCAGATTAAACTGGTCATACAGGCCATAGATCAGGTTCAGAGCCTGATCAGGCAGCTTTATTGGCTGGAATTGTTAAGAGGTATGGTTTAAAATATCCAACCTATAGTTGTGACCACCGTGGCAGCAAACACAGCTGAGCTGGTGAATTTCCAGAAGCCGTCTGTGGTGTAGTTGCCTTTCAAACTCAGGCCCACCTTGGACGCATCTTGAACAACCTGAAACAGATAAAAAAAGTCAAATTTGAAGGAAACAATGGAGTAATTCATAGACTTGGGTCAGACTTTATGACTCTCATTTATGTAACTCCTGTATGTATTGATCTAAACACCTATAGTATAGTTCTCAACATGGTGTCAAGCAGAGCTGGTATGTTGACACAGGCTGTTACATAAAAGTCTGAAGGGTCGTCACCCGTGTGGGAAATCGCTCCAAAAAGAATACATAACAGTCTGCGGCCTTGTTATCTAAGTCTTTATTAGTTATGATGCAATCATTTCTAATCCCAAACAGACACATCACTGTAAGTTTTGGCTTGGTTTAGAGGACAGACTTTAATGAATTTAAATTGTATCGTCATGCAACCGAGGATGCACCCAAATCACCTGCATTTCCTGTTTGGATTTCAGTTTTAACACGATGCAAATCTAAGGTCTCACATCACTTGCCGGAATGATCCACAATCTGTTGTTGTTCTTCCACTGTAAATAGTCTGGAACATAACATGCTTTTCTCCAGAATTCTCCAGAATTTGAACGGTCTAAAAAAATAAAGTCTTATCAAGATTGCACAGCCTTGCTGCTGCGTAAATCAAGTCAGGACAAGACACAAAACAATGTAGATGAGCAGTGCCGACAGGCCGGAGAAGCTGCATTTGCATGAAAGAAGTTGGCACATAATGGAGCTCCAAGCAGTCTGTCCATTGCTTGGTTTGAACTTTTATCTGGTTCCTGATTAAAGGCCCGAATCTGTGTTTCTGAATGGTCCCAATACTGTTGACCTTTTACCGCACTATTGCTCTGGATTACTTGAGTGATTTATTGGAAGTGAGGCTAAAAACATGGAAATTGACTGATACAAATCTTTGTCACACATGCATTAAATCAGTAAAAATCTTAGTATTGGCCACTATACTGGAGTACACAGTCAAATATTGAAATACTGCAAAATGTATCAACTGTATGCGACCTCTCAAGGCTAATGAAAAACTTTTGTTTAAAATTAGGATGCATACTTTGTGAAACCAACAGACAGAACTATGTGCAACGTGTGCTTGAGTATTTCATGATGGTGGCATTTCTGAGAAATAAGAAAAGATAAAAGCAAAGGATTGCTCAGATGTAAATCCACTGGTCTCCCTGTCAGCTGTGTCCCTGTAAAATACTTCCCTCAAATTTGAATATTAAAAAGTCCTTGGCAAAAGGAAATTACTACCTGCATCGCATTTTGTCTCCTTATCACTCTTATTCATCTTCATTTATGCCTTTTTATCTGGATTTTATCTTTTATTATATATATTCATTATTTCATTATTATGATAATCTTTTATGTACAGCTTTTCAACCTATGTTATTGTAATTGTTTTAAATAATTTTTATATTTCTTGTTTTCTTTTTTATTCTAATCAAGTGTGTGCAGTGCATTGATCCTCAAGTGTTTTTTAAGATTTTTCTTGTTCTGTCTTAATAACCGACCCGTCAGTCATTTGTGAAACACCTTGAACTGCACTAACCTGTAGGAAAAGTGCTATATACGTTATACTTGAAAGGGAGAAGGGATGAGGATTCTCTTATTAATCTGCCTTTTTCTAATGTCCCTTGTCTCACCTGAGCCACTGCCTCCAGGCCCTCTTGGTTCAGACAGGTGTACGTCGTGAGCAGCTTCTTTTTGTTCCGCAGTAAAAGACTGATGTCCTTCTGTCCGAGTTCTCCCTCCAACTTCCAAAAAATCACCCCGCCGATCAGCACGTAGGCCACGTAAACCACCCCGAGCATGAGGATGGAGGGCACCCGCGCCAAGTTGAACATTTCCTTTATTCCCATCTTGGCTTCCCGGTAGAACTTTATGGTTCAGGAGAGTGCAGCGTCTTAATCTTTGCAGCCAGGAACAGGGAGGAGTGAAGGTTTACCTGCTTGGCATCTCGTCTTTCCATGCATTGCAGGCAAATGAACCTCCACCTGCGCTAGTGTTTCAATCACTCCAATGGCCTGTCATGCAAATCTAGTGGAGCAAAATGAGAAGAGGGAGAGACACCAGCACATGTTGCACTGTTGATGATGAGTATGGGTCAAAAGAGGTCAAATTTTGGAGTTTCTGGACAAAATTTGACATTACTTATGAGTCAATTCAAGACCAGTAAGAGGAGTTGTGGTTTCTGTACAATCTCTACCACTGAGAGAAATAACTACTGCACATTATTTATCATATTACATTTAATTTCTATCTGCATTTCATTCTTCAGAGCAGGAGTTCTCATGCTGAGTGGTTTGGTCCTGTGTGCTCTCAGGTCACCTCACACCACCTTCTTGATTAATGTGTGTGTTTAAGATAGCCCTCCGTGCTCAACTCACCGCAGTTTACCATCAGTACACAAACGCAGATGTGGACTCACATGATCACACACAAACATACATAAATACACAGACACATGCACAGTGTGACGTTAAAGGGTTATAATAATGCAGTTGGGTAACGTACAATTACACCTATTGTCCGAGGGTGGAAAAACATAACAGGATTCCTACCTGAGGAATAAAACATTCATATTGACTTTTCCTCTGGGCCTGTATTTACCAAACTGGAGGTCACGTTTTTGCTGTTTGTCTGTCTGTCTGTGTACAAAATAACTCACAAAGTACTGCACGAATATATCATATATATCACATATATATGTATCAAGTGTGCAATCTGATATTGCGTAACTGACCCTATTGCCTTGGCGGAGTGCTTTTCTAGTTAATGCTGCGAAATGATCGCAGTTTGGTTAGGTTATTAGCAACAAAACTACTTGGTTAGGATCAGTTTGCCCTACGTGGACTTTCTTGCTCTTGTTGTAATTATTATGGCCACTAAATGTAGCTGCCTATTAAGAAGCATAAATATGGGTGGTAAAAAATGATGTCAAAGCAGAAGTGCAAAAAACTGCAATTCCTCTACTGACCACTTGGGGCTGGCTCTAAAAAAGCGTCAAACCCCATAGACCTTCATGTTAAAATGCCAAACTTTACAGCAGAAATTGACATGTTTACAACCTGGTAATTGGCTATTTTATCCAGTCTATTGTCATTATAAGCTGCTTGTACAAACACCTATTGGGTCTCCTTCTACACAGAAATGTTAAACTCTCACAATTAATTCCTAAAGTTTGATAAACACAGGCCGTGACCCACTGAACTCACTCACTTGGTTGAGGTAGAATTGTCGACAAAAAGCCTGTAATGTTTTTCCATCTTACATGAAACCAATTCTCAACAAGGTGAAATGTAATTACAAAGTAAAGCAAATATATTACAAAAACAGTTTGTTGCTAAAAGCTGCTACATCTGTTTTCTTACTGTATTATGTTTCACAATATGTACAAAAAGCAGTTGTGCTCAATATATTGCATCATGTGAATATTATCTGTAGATAGTCCCATCTGCAGTCCACTGTTAGACCTTAGACGTGTCTTCTAGTTTACCGGATGACACGTCCTCGTCCTCCTCTTGTTTCCTGAAGCCTGGATGAGTCAGGCCGATTGCATGCTCCATTATTCTGGCTCCCATGTTGAGGATAAGAGCAAGCCAAGCCAAGGCAAAGATGATCCATATGCCTGCAAGGCTGCGGTACAGAGAAATGTACTCCTTTCCTGGGTCAGTCCCTACAAGAATCAACATTAGCTTGTTAGAAAATGCTACTTCAGACAGAAACATCATGTCAGAATGTCGATTTTCTTCAATCAAAATAACAAGACAGTTATTGTTTCAAAGCATTAAAAGCAGACTCCATTCTTATCCTGGTTTTTTTTTAAATAGAAACACCCATTAAGTCCAAACAATAAGACTTAGGGTCCCACAATAAGCTGTGAAAGCTAGCATTAGCTGAGTCATAGTTGGTTGTGCTAATGCCGTGTTCACACCAGACATGAGGCAAATTTATTGGAGTTAATTAAGTCAATGCAAAGATGCAAGACATCAAATTCGGAATGATAGTTATCCACGATACAAATAATCCAAAATGAGACATTTCCATCTTCGGGTATTCATGCTAGCTAAAAATTTTAGCTAGCATTTGCATAACCTTCCTGCATATCAAAGCTCTGATCGATCTGAGTTCCCTTCAGAAAACAAGCATTTTAAAAGTTGCTTGCTTGTTATGAATCACTATCATATTGCAGTTATTTAAGCATACTTTTTATCCAATAACTGCAATTAAATCACAGCTAAATATACTTCTAAATTAGCCCTATGTGAACACTCCATACATTTGAGAATAACAGGACAGAACCTACTGCTGTGGAAGCCACATTAGTTTGGATCTGAAAGTCAAACAAACACACAAACTAACTAACCAATGTACGTGCCAGTAACGTTAGACCAGCCACTCTGTGTTATGAAAGGTAAAATTGTAGATTTTGTCAATGGAGTCTGGTGGTCATTAAGGGCTGACAGCAAGTTAAAGGGGTGAAAATATTCTAAATAAAGCATTCACATAAACTGATAATGATTTTTAGGTTTTCATTCTGCTACAGTCCACAGCATTACATATCGCTCTTTTCAAAGCAACCAGACTCCTTTGACAAAAACATTAATTTTAGCTCAGAGAACACAGGAGTCTCAACTGACACCTGTTAGTAATACATATAGGCTATGCCTGAGCTAAAACATATATACTTCAATCTAAATGTTAATGTTTGGATTTGAATACATTGCCCTTTAAAAGGTCGTTTGCATCTAACGGAGGTGGTCACTGTGGTCTTTCCACCACATTAGTGTTTGTTTGCTCTCTCTACTCACCCACCACATAATCTCCAAAACCAATGGTGCTGAGGGTAATGAAGGCGAAATAGAAGCCTTCGCCAAACGTCCATTCTTCCACGTAACTAAACAGCAGAGGGGGGATGACCAAAAACAGCAGGCTGCCAGTGATGAAGAACAAGCTCACTGCCAGAACCTCAACTGTTTGCTAGGAAAGATACAGGTGTAATTTATCAGCTGAGCAGGACGTGAAGCAGCTTTTTCTTTGCATATCTTACAGGTTTGATCTCTCTCTCCAGGAACCATATCTCAGATGTTTTGATAGTACCTTATGTGGAACAACTGAGACCATTCCTCTCTCCAGTCGACCCAGATGGATGGTGAGACACTTCCCCAGCTGTTTCAGGAACGCCAGGTTCAATGGGATTCCACACAGGGCGTAAAACACACAAAACACCTGGCCGGATACAGTGCTGGGGGAGAGGTTGCCATAGCCTGTGGACAAGGCAATGATTAGTCATTATTTTATCAAATCAGACAGTTTAAAAGCTGAACATGTAAAGACACTCACCTATAGTTGTGACTACTGTGCCTGCAAAAAAGAAGGAGCTACTGAAATCCCAGTTACTGGGGTTTGTCGAGTTTCCGGAGGGATTCACTCCCTTTTCCCAGGCATCCAAAATCACCTGCAAGCACAAAAAGAAGTGTGGAACTTTGGTCAATATTTTGGCTCCTGACACACTTATTGATTGATCAGGGTAGGTTACTGTTACACCTTTTATTGCTATTTACCCAACCTATTCATAAAATTGATTTCTCAATTTATCTTTGTCTAACTATCAAACCTTTTTTATCATATATACTCAAGGATGTACAGCCTTGCATACGACTAGGGGCATTTTATCAATCACCACTACTTTGATGAAGACAGGAAATATATTAAAGAACTTTAATAATAATAAAAAAGAAAGAAAAGCAGCTGATACATTTGCTCTGATATGACAAAATCTAGATTTGTCCTACATTATAAGTTCCTACTGTTACTCTGCCATTGCATTCATGAAACAAACATTTCCTAAGAATTGTAAAAAAAAGAAAGTGAACCTGAACAAACTTCTCCAAGGCCGGTCCATCCAGGCAGGTGTAGTTAGCCAAGAAATGTAACTTCTCCAGTTGGAAGTGGTTTCGGTTGTTGCTCTCAGCTTCTCTCTCCAGTATCTGGAAGATGGTGGCCCCAACCAGCAGGTATGTGAAGTGGGCCAGAGCCAAAAGTGCTGTCCAGCTCACTTTGACCCGCGCCAACTGGAACCTCGCCATCAACCCGCAACGAACCCAGACGCTGATGCTCAAAGTCAGACAAGAGGTTAATCACTTTAGAAAGAACTAACGATCAAAGTCTTGATAAAATTTGTGGTTGTAGTTTCCCCAAAGAAAGCTTCCATTAGTGCAGATTGTGGCATTCTTCTGCAAAAGTGATTGGAAAATATCAAAATGAGAGACTTCCAAACACCTGTTTTAAATCGCAATGACAAGAAATCATTGATGTTTGGTAACTTGGGGTGACAGCTCTGACTGGACAATCCTGCAAGGTCTCGACTCGATGCTCTTACTCTGATTGGTCAGAGTACCGGAGATGTTGAGCTCCGATTAACGTGTTGCTGGGGTAACGGTCAAACTCCCCTTCTCCATTAGAGCGACATCTGGAACACACACACACTTTCAACTGTTTCCACTAATAAGGAAGCGGTGGAAGCATCTTGTCAGCAGAACAAAAGTTAATATTTTACTGGACTGGCTGTTGGTTGTCCAAGACCCCACAGTTGTGGAGCGCTGATACCAGGAGCCTTGTAATACCATTCTGCATTGTTTAATCCGGGAAGTGTATTTTAAACATAAACTACTGGATTCTGGAAGTTACTTTGCAGGGCTTGTTGATGAATTTTGGATTTTAAAGAGGTGTAGAGAGCACCACTTGACTGTGGGCCATAAACCAAAGATGTTGTGTTATTATGGCTGCAGTGTTTTAGAAAGCTGGCATGTTAAAAGGACCTGAAAGAATGTCAGAAAAGATGCTTGTCTGCCTGAAAAGCACTTTCCAAACTCCCATTTGGGGTGGAGCAAGAGTGCAGCAAGAACATAGTAAACAGTGAGTCTTCTATATTTGCTACGAATCATACTACAACCCTGATTACAAAAATATTTTGGAGGCTTTGTAATTAAAAAGGGGCTGTGATAATTTATGTTTTTTACATGTGGTGATGTCAGGGCAATGTGAGAAAAAAAAAGAGAGAAAGTAAGAGGCTCACATAGACCTTAAATTAAAGGAAAATAAAAATGACTTAACATTGAAACTGTCTTGTAGTTTTATTTCTTCCATTTCTGTTGTTGGTATGAATAATAAACTACCATTTTTATAACAATACTTTTTAGTAATTCTGACTAAAGATGAGTACACTTTTTATAGAGGAATGCCTGTCGTATTTTTCCATTACAGTTCACATTAAGAATCCAACAACAGTCTGATGTACTATGTGGGTTGGTAAGTACACTCCCATTACTACAGGAAATGCTTTGCTTTCTAAGCTAAGCTAAAATGTTTGATAGTTACACACTTCATAAGCTGTTGAGTCTGAGGTACAAATGTTTATGGTATTTGTGTCTATGTTAACGCCGATTAAAAATAGCTTACATCAGGAAAAAGCCACTGATGAGACTAAGAGAAATAACAGATATTATGACTGGACCAAAGAAGGCTCTTTCTCCAAGGCAACTGCATGCAAATCGTGCAGCTGCTTGTCATCTGTCAAACAAATCAACGCAAAGCCATGCAAACAGGTTGTTCCTATGCTCACAGGCCGTCTTCTGTTTAGGAAGTGGGTGTGTAGCGAAGGCTCTGATGTGACTGGATGGGCTGATTTTGATTAATGGCTGACATTAATGAATCCAATAAAAGTCAGGAACCCTGGGCCGGAAGATTAAACGGATCTCCTGTCATACGGATGCACTAAGTATACTAGAAAACTGTGTCTTCAACTGTGAAGTGGCCAGTCCAATGCTTATACTGACTTTTATATAAGTCAGATTTAAATTTACTTTACTTCACTATCAAATGAGATGCTGCTGGACTTGAATCTAAGCATCCATAAATTATCATTCAGCTCAATACACAATAATCATTACTCCATGCAAAGAAATATTTGTAGCCTTATTTGAATTTCAAATGCTGTTTCTTAAGAACGCCCAGTACAGACTGGAGGCCCTCCAGGATGTTTCTTCCCTTCCTTCTGCCCAGTGCATGCTGGGATAGACTCCACCTCACTGAGAAACAGTGAAAACAGAATGATATTTTAAGGACCAGCTGATCCATCAATAAAACCACTGTATAATACTTGGAAAATACAACTTGGGTGCAGTATGGTATGACTATATGAAGTCCATTTCTATGCTCGATTATGTCCCATAAGTTGTTGCAGGAATTTTTATGGTTGATGCTTTTGTTCAACACATTTAGTGCTATTTATGCAACGATGTTGTTCCTACAAAACAGAGAGAAGGGTCTATCTGCTGTCTGACAGGATCCACACCATGCCCACTTTACTACAAGATGCACCCACTTTACTATAAGACACGCCCCCTGAAATAACATCTGTAATAACACATTTATGTTAAACCAAATACAGTCCTTTCCTAAACCTAATAACATGGGTTTTGTCTGTTAAATTAACCTAATAGTCTCTGTTTCAACACCTAACCAAGTACTTTGGCATCTAAAAAGTGAACCCAGTGTGGAAGTGCCTCTACCTGCATTCTTTGTAATGGCCAGCAGGGGGCAACTTCACCCTTCAAAAGAAGAAGTCTTATTTGAATTGTGCCCTCAGTGAAAATTCTCATAATGAGTTAATGGTGTCAGTTGTTAGTTTCAAGTCTTCTTCAATAGAGCATGATGTTCATTTTGTAAATGACTAACAAACACATGGGGGATGTCACTGTAACTACGTCTATTATTATTATATGCACATTATTATTATATGCACACTATGCAGTAGTGCTGAGTAACTCAGCAAGCAACTGCTAAGCAGTGCAGTGATACACATTGAGACATTTTGTCATTATGTAGCGTAATCTTTAAAAAAATATGTTGTTCAGATTTGATCTTTTTACAGAATATGACAAACATAATTAATCAGGATATCTACTGTACATATGTTACATACCTCTATTTACAACATTTTACACAAAGTCAGTGACGCTTAGAATAAAAATGAAACCAGACAGAAACATGAGATGCATTTGTCATTCTGCATGGAAACTTCCTGTGACGACGTCTTCTTTAAACACACACTGGAGCCGACTGGCTTCCTGTTGTCCCCTCCTTCCTCTCATATCTTGAGACAACATTTGTTCAGATCAAATGGCCAGCGCGGGCTGTGATTTATACTGCTGCCCATTATATTACTGGCATACTCTCCTGGAGGCCAACAAGTGTGTGTATGCATGTAAAAATCCAACAGTATGTGTGTGGAAGACTGGTCTTTTTTTATGTGACATCTAGTAAGTCTGGGTCAGATGAGATAGTTACCTCACACATCTATACTCACAAATGTCTAACAGACAGTTTTTAAGACAGATGTGGAGGTTGTGCAAGCAGTCAGATGACAGTAACTTCCGGTTTCATCATGTTATCACTGAGGCGGACCTGAAATACATTTTTAAAAAACACACAAAAGGCAGATTAGACATCTAGTATTTGAGAAATACTTGAGAAATAAAAGTCCTCTAGAAATAAAAAAAGGCAATGGATAGGTAATGTGCTTTTCTTGGTTTTATAAACTAAAAAAAACACTATATTTTCAGAAAAACAATCCCTGAATGAAGCACTTGAATTACAATAACAACCTGTGTCCAGGTTCCCTACACTACCCAGCATGCTCCAGTGATTTAAAAGCTGTTTTGATAGGAGGGATAGCATCATAGAGGGGTTACCAAACAACCAAGGAGAGGGGCTTTCCTGTCAAAACACTGTCCCCATCCAGCTTAGCAGAGCCAAGGTAAAGAAGCATGAAATGAGTCTTCCCTTCCCTGGACTTGGGAGGGTAAATGCAGCCTCGCTATTTTTCTGTCTGGTGTTTCTGCTCGTTTGGCCATCGTTCTGTCTGTTCACATGACCTCAGCCGTTCTGGAGATCTAGTGGCAAACCACAAGACGGCCAAGTCCACTTTCTGTCCTGCCAAAGTAAGCAGCTACACAACGGTCAGAGGAGAGGCGAGAGTGTAACGGAGAGAAGAACCACGTAAGAGCAAAAAGGGAGGTGAGGGTGTTTGTGTCAAATTATGGGATCTTCACCAGAAAAGACGTTCCCTGCTCGTCACGCACTGCCGCCAGGAAAAGCTCGAGTGAATCTGAGCACATTTTAAGCTTTTAAGCGGTGGTGTGTCAAGTGTTATAACTTACAGGTAGTTTCTGATATCAAACATAAAGGATGTGGTGTATAATGATTAAAAACAACCCTCAAAAGATCAAAACAAGACATTTTTGCTGAAGTGCTGTAAGGCATGA